>VMKM01003885.1:0-26699 GCA_008360985.2 Macquaria ambigua | reverse complement strand
GCCATGTCCATTGTCCCTCTGATATTTAAAGATGTGTACATGGCAATTCTCCATCATCCAAGTGAGTGTCAAAGGCAACTGGATTTCTTGGATGAGTCTGGTGAACGATCCAGACCTTCAAATGATCCTAGAGCAGTTCATCAGTAGGCACTCTTTTTAAAGATATTTAGATAATACTCCAATGAAAATGTTGTAAATTTTGTTGTGCATTCTCACCTCGTGTGCTTAAAAGGTGGCTCAGAAAAGTTTGCCGCTTTCTCCTTGGAGGACAGCAGCTCCAGTCAGCTTTGGTTCAACAAAGTTACAATGGATTTCAATACAGTAATGACCCAGTTTCACTGCAAACAATCAAAACATCCATAGAAACTTCTCTAACAACAATATTTGGCAAGGACAGAGTGTATGAGTACATGAACTGGACTTTGACTGTTCACTGCAGTTTAAAATGAAACAATAAGTGATACAAAAAGTATTTCAAAATGGCTTGAAAGTAAAAATATTTCTTTAAATCTATTCTTTCTTTTTTGATTTTTTAGAACATTAAATCATGAACTGATCAAAATGGACAGAAAATGGACCTCAACCTTAAAAGTCCTGAAAAACCAAATAGTCAAAACTCAGCCCAAAAATTTAAATCACCCATTCATCTTCCTCTGATTTATTCATTTGTATGTGTAGAGACACTGGCCTCTGTCTCCAAAACTGTTTTGTGGAATTCCATCTGCCCATTTGTTCAAAAAGGGACAGAGGACTGAAAAGTATTCAGAATTATATTTTGTACTTAAAACTCCTAGAAGAATGTAGTGACTGTAAAGCAAAAACTCAATGATGAAAATATTCTTTTTTTCTCTGACAGCCGCATCTGGCTACATTTACAGTGCAGAGCTGAACATTTAGCTCCAAGTGAGCACTCATATGCGCACGCACGCACGTACACACACACACACACACACACACACACACACACACACACACACACACACACACACACGTGTGTGTGGGGAAGGAGGTGTTCTGTGGTATAATAAGTAGTGGACCAAGGGGCCCCACTCCATTATGTTCCAGCATGGCTGTATGAGCGCTCCTTTGTCACCTTGCACAATGGACACACTCTGAAGGGGGCACGAGCAACTTTGTTGTGTTTTACTTGGGGTTCTGCAGATGTTTTTTTTAAATTTTTTTTATTTTTAAATATATATATTTCTATGTTCAGTATTATAATTGCATTCCAGTGATTGTGCATGTACCTACCATTGTGATTTTCCACTTTGACTTCTCACATGCAAAAACCTCCATCTTTAGTCACCATCAGTGGCTCCCCATCGCCCCAGTAAAGGCCCTCCCTGCCTGGACATTTGAAAAGAGACATGGGGGAAACGAGGAAATGACCCGTGCTTAGCCACACAACATGCTAGCTGTGCTCAGACAATCAGCATAGCATTAGCAGGACTGTTGAATAGAGCCATCATGGCTGCCTAGCCCTAGGGAGCCAGTGATCTGCCTATGGGTTTTATGGAAAGTGGAGGTCCTGCAGAGCCGCTGAGGGCCAGAATGGAGGCCAATGTGGGTTCTGTTAGAAACTCCTCCGAGCTGCTGAGCAGCAAGTGTCTTTGTGCTATGTTCCTGTCCTGTCCTGTCCTGTCCTTTCCTTCGTTGCAATAACAATAATTTGGAAAATAAACATCAATCCATCCATTATCTATACCGCTTATCCTCAGAGGGTTGCGGGGGAGCTGGAGCCGATCCCAGCTGACATTGTGCGACAGGCGGCGTACACCCTGGACTGGTCGCCAGTCAATCACAGGGCTGACAAATACAGACGCAGTCACACCTATGGGCAATTTAGAATCATCAATTAACCTAACCTGCATGTCTTTGGATGGTGGGGGGAAGCCGGAGTACCTGGAGAGAACCCACGCGGACACAGGGAGAACATGGAAACTCCACACTGGCGACAGTGCTAACCATTGTACCACCGTGCCGCCTGAAAATAAACATCTTGAAATTTAAATATGTTGGATAACAACTAGAAATTTAAAAGTACTTTTTCCAAATTTAAAATTGAACTGTCAATCTCAACCGTATTAAACTTGAATTAAGAAAAACGTACAGTCAAATATACATAGAAATGTTGTCTAAAAAAAACGATTACTGGAGACTCCTCTGCTCCGCTTGCCTAAGTATTGCATATATTTATAATAATAATAATAATAATAATAATAATAATAATAATAATATATACAGTATATATATTTTTTTCCCTCACTTTCTTCTGTTCCTCTGTCTCTCTCCCTCCCTTCCTCTCAGGTGTTGTGGAAGGTATTATTTTTAAGAGACCTGCCTCTATATACAGTGAGAGAAAGAGAGAGAAACAGATAGACAGAGGTAGACAGGGAGTCAGATAGGGCTAAGTGGCCTTTCGTTGCCCCCAGGGTGTGCTCCGTTGGCATCCATGGGTGCTCTTTGTCCAGAGCTTTCACTGTGATTAGAGCGTTTGAGTTGACAATTCACTTAAGACCCCCTTTCTTTCTCTCCCTCCTACTCTGTCTTTCTCTCGCACCCACAAGAACCCCTCTTCCCTCCACCCTCCATCCCCTTGCTCTCTCACACACACACTCTCAAGGTATATTACCTGTTCTTGAAAAAGAGGGAAAGGTACCGTCTACGCTGCTGCTGCTTGGTGGGCCCTAGCCATCGACCCAGCGGGATAATGGCTTTGATTGCAGAAGACCAGCATGCCTCTGTCTGAGAGTCTCATGTAAAATATGGGACATTTCGTAAAGGCAATAAATACGTGGGGCTTGGCTCCACTTGGATTAGTCCTCCTGTTACGCGGCATTCCTCACACCTAGGGAAGTCTGAATATCCAACCTCCTACTGGGAAAATAAAATGGAGCGCCACTTAATGTCAGTGTTTCCGACTAGCAGATATAGGTGGGTTTTAGAAACCTACTTGACTCCACTGACAGGCAGTCATGTTACATAATCTCAACCAGAGGTACACAAAGGACCCGTCACGCTATACAATGTAATTTAAAACTGTTAAGTTATTTAAATGCATTGTTGAGTCGAGTTTCCTGCAAGACAGGTGTGCAACTTAATCTATTAATCTTTAAATGTTACTTTTAGCTTCTTTAGCAATTAAATCTATTTAATGCTTCTAAAGCAATTATGTTTCTTCCTTTTGCTGAGGTGGATGACTTGTGTAGAGCTGAAACGATAGTACGATTAATCAGTTAGTTGATTGACAGAAAATGAATCGGCAACTATGTAAGTACTGGATTAATTAATTAAGTCATTTTTAAGCAAAAATGCCCAAAATGTACTGGTTTCTATTTGAGTACTTGCTGGTTTTCTCAGTCTTCTGTGCTATTAAACTAAATATCTTTGGGTTTTGGGAAATTGTGATGGCCATTTTTTTACTGTTATCTGACATTTTATAGTCCAAACGATTAATTGATGAATTGATTGAGAACCTAATCTGCAGAAAATAATAGTTGTAGCCTTTGACTTGATGCCACAATTTTAATATCTATGCTGTCTCTTTATTGCCCTTTCTCTCCCTCTCTCTTCGACACTTAAAATAGTAATAAACAGCTGATTAAAAATCACACAGTATCAATGAAACTACAAAAGGCAAAAAAAATAAAATAAACAAAGATCAGAAAATACTTGAGAACTGATTTTGCAAATGAAAAAGTATTTTTTGCTGTAATTCTTTCTCTTTTCCTGTCTACTCTTTCTTCTTAATATAGTAGCTGGTGGCCAGCCAGAGATAGAAAAAGACAGGAGAGATGAGAGGAGGGGATGAGGTAGCAGAGAGGAGAGAGGAGAAAATGACAAAGTGACAGAGAAAGAACGAAGGAAGAAGAAAGGGATGGGGAGAATAAGGAGGATGGGGTGACATTGCTCCTGGGTTAGCGCTCCAAAACGGAGTGCTAAAATCATTTCAGCTCAGATAAAGCTCTGGCCACTGCCAGGCCGCCTCAGGATATCTGCCCTGCTCATCTGCCTCTCCAATGAAACGCCTGCACACAGGGAGCCTTCAGGCAGCCCGAATGTGAACGCACCCGCACACACAGATGCAAATACACGCACAGACACTAACTCAGTCAGAAATACACACGGGCACTGCTGTATCACATGTGCACATACTCGCTGGCCTCTCATGGTGAGTTTGTCGCAGTGCAGTTTATTTCAATTGAGAGAGAGCGACAGAGAGACCCGGGGGTCTCCTTCCTCTTCTGAACTCCCCAAATTAACACCCTGCCACCACCACTCCTCCTCCCAATCACCACTGCCCACACCCATTTGAATCATCTATACAAACTCACCCCTATCCACCCCATTAACCTTTTTCCTATCCCGCTCTCACCTGCTCATAAACTACTTTCACCCTGCCCCCACCACCGGTCTTTGCTCAGGAGTTCAGCCTCATCTTTTTGAGTCTGAAAGCAATTCAGTTTACTCACCATCAAGTCATGCATGGTGCTTTGGCTTGTCATCCTTGCCAAATGTCAATACCAATGTTGCGATCTTCTTAATATTTCTGGAATGGCTCGACTGGGACCAGATTCAGTAGGGGATCAGCGAGGTGATTCAGTTAACAAACTATTAAAGTCAAACCAAAGTCAATATGAGTATTGACTATTTTGTGCCAATACACATCCAGTGATTGAATTTATTGCACATCTTCTGTCATTACTAAAATTTAAATGCATTGAAGAATAATTCCAATCATCCATTTTTATCACAAACACAACATGATTGCTTAAATAATACAACTTTACAAACGTAGACAATACGTAACAAAATAGCATAATAGTGAAACAAAGGGTCCAATAAACAAGCAAGCTGACAAGCCATCAACAGTGCAGCGTTAGGGAAAGCAGCTGCTCAACCTAACATGCGAGTCACCAAATAAGTCCTTAGGAAATTTAAATCGGCCAGCTTAATGTTGGTTGGAGCGTGAAACTAAGCGGCCAATCACAGTCGGGAGTGACCCTGCAGGCAGCCAATCATTCAAGTGGATCAGCACAGCGTACACAGTATAAGTCTGGATTCCACAAGAGGCATTAAACTTCCCGTAGAGCCACTGCAGCAATCAAATCATTGTCCTGTCTCACATTGTGTGCTATGAAATCTTATGTCTTATAGAGTTATGATGCATATCTGAACCCTGAACCCTCTCCCCTTTCTACACACACACACACACACACTAACAGTCATACGTAACTGTCTGTAACTCATCATTCATCCATCACAAATCATCAATCCATCATCAATACAACATCCAGATTGTATAAAAAATGTTGTGATCAGAGTGAGGGTGATGAGAATAAGACTGGAGCTAATTTTTCATAATTTAATTAATCATTTAAGTCATTTGTCAAGCAAAAATGCCCTTTTCTAATTGTAGCTTCTCAATTATGAGGATTTGTGGCTTTTCTTTGTCCTATGTTATAATAAAACTGAATATCGTTGAGTTTTGGACTGTTGATCAGACATAACAGGCAGGCTTTAGAAAACTGTAATGAAAAATGAAAATAATTAAATTGTTGTAGCCTAAAATAAGACACACTCTCCTCCCTTAAAGAGTACTGTTTATAGCGACATCATAGTGCACCTGAGCAAGGCACCAAACACAGGCCTTGCTTAGCAGCTGCTGGACAACACAACAGTGCTTGGACGTGTATTCGACGTATTGCCATAGGTTAGGACATTGACAGTCAATTTACACAGTTAAAACACTTTCCACACTGAATTTGACAACCTGTCCCTCAGCAGCACTGTCTTTGTATCCAAAACAGATCTGCACCCTCTTGTTTACTCCCCCACCCTTCCCTTTGCTCCCTATAACCTCTATATTATGTCTTCCTCCATCTCTCTCTCCTCTCTTCTTCCCTCAGTACCTCTTCACCGAGATAGAAAATCTGGTTCTCATGTTTAAGGCATCAGTGCAGTTGTTGGGCAGACTCCTGGATGCTCTAGTAGTGGATGTGATTTCTGTCTCCCTCCTCCGTCACCCACTCCCTGTTTTTGTCACTCTTCCTGAATATATACTTTTCTCCCCGCGTCAGTTGCCTCCCTTTTTGAATTTTGATAACTTTGTGGTACACAACTCATAATCGCTCACTCCTACACAGATGTGCTCACGGAAGTGCAAACACATAGGGGGGCAGACATGTGTTCAAACTATGCACACTCACGTTGCACACACCTCATACTGAGTCATGGTAGAGTGGGTGTAGATTTATGTGCAATCATTTCCTGTCTGTCTTATCTAAGTATAACTGGAAGACAGCGTCAGAGGGTCACAGACCAAACTTTGTTTTTCTAAATTTGTGAATAATGGTGTTTTGTGTGACTGACTAATTTAGCTGTGACCTTGTGTATAAGTAATTTATTGTCAAGTCTCCCTTACAAAAGAGATCTTGAGCTTACTGAGACAACTAACTACACAAATACGGTACTGCCTATGTAGATTACCACAAGTGTAATAGAAACATTATCCTGTGAGGAAACAATCTCACTCTCAAGGTCAGATTTGTAGCTGTTGTGGAGCTTTTGATCTTTACCAGCAGATGGAGTTTCCTCAATGATCATTGAAACAACAAATTAATTCAAATAATCATTTTGCAAAAATGCCAAACATTTGCCAATTCCAACTACTGACATGTGGTGATTTGCTGTTTTTTTCTGCTTTATATAATTGAAAACTGAATATCTTTGGGTTTTTGGACTATAATTGATCAGGGAATTGTAATGTGCATTTTTTCACTGTTTTCACACATTTTATTGATAAAATTATCAGCAGATTAATCGATAAAGAAAATAGTCATTAGTTACAGCCCTAAAAGTAGACTTTTACAAATAAGGTGGTCCTTTTGGTCAGAATCCATTTCCATATTTCTCCTGATCTGAGCTCAGCATTTATCTGATCGTCATGGTTAAATAAGCAGTTGTAAGGGATCAGCGGTTATGGTCTGAATGCAGCCAGTGAATGTTTTTCTTAGAATGTACTGTAAGTGCAATGATGTGTGTGTATCATAACACACACACGTTTGTCCTTGTATCATTTGTGGATGGGAATTCAATACCATGTTATTGATGTTTAAATTACATTTATGTAACAGCCTACCCGACTAGTTAAAAAAAATAAAATAAAAAAAGGACGTGGGTGAGCAAACAAGAGATACAGAATCTATGCTGAATCTACAGCTTCCATTATTTTGTACAAGTGATTTTATTGTATTTGCTTATAAAGCAGGAAAACACTCAGCAGGCACAGAGGCTGCAGACTTACTCAGATAACACCGACCAACTGACGCAGCTTCAGGTATTGGTGTGTTCTCGCCTTCCACAATCTCATTTATTTGGAGATGGAGGTCGTTTTAGAAGTGCTTTTTTTTTAAAGCAAAACCTACCCAGGGCACCAATTTGTGTTGAAACAACTGGTGTTTTTGATGTCAAATAGAGCGACACTTGCATTAAAGTGACTAGTCAGTTAAATTTTCTTTCCTCAGTATCATCAAACCTCACAGTCACAGGATACTGACCGTAAAACAAAAATAGAACAGTTTTCACACATATTATGCAGTTTGAATATTCTTTTGAATTCAAACTGAAGCTAGCACAGACGTGGACAGTACAATTTATGTAAAATAAAGACAGTAAAATAAAGAAATCACCGCATATTGTTCCTGGACTTCGCTGTAGGCAAGATGATTCTGTTTTTTCCATTTCACATGGGTTCACATTCAGAGAGAGTACCGCAGGTTAGAGGCAGGGAGGGGCTCAGTGGCAGCTGTCATGCTTTCTCATATTGTTTTATTCTCTTTCCACGATCCAAGAAACAAGAACCTCTCATCAGTCATTTTAATCTCAACTGTCCTATTCCTCTCCTCCCTCCACCTTTTTCTCATTTTCTACCTTCCCCACTCCCTCCACTGACTCTCCTCTCCTGCCCCTTTCACACTATCCCAACTCTTTTCTCTCTCTCTTTCTTTCTCTGCTCTCCATTTTTCTCTTCTTCGATCACCCCCATTACCCTCTCTTTCTCTTTCTCCTGTCCTAATTGTTTATATACATTAACATTCAAGAAACTAGACTTGGTGCAGGTGACACCCTGTAATTTGACAACCTTGCCTTTCTCCACGGAAGAAGAGAGATGCAATCTGTGGCAATCTACAGTGTGTGTGTGTGTGTGTGTGTGTGTGCAGCGTAATCTGGGGTTGTCACACGGCCCCATGCCACTCTCCGTATGCTAATCAATGAATGAAGCTCTGCAGAGCTCTCGTCTGCCAGCTAAACCCCACACCTACCTCAGTGCTGATATGTCTATTAGCCACATGTCAAACTCCGTCTTTGTCTCTGCCTCCTCCTGTCTCTCCCCACATCTCATTCCCTCCCCTCTCATTCGATCGTTCCTCCTCTCTGTAATTCTGCGCTGCTGTGTCTCTCTCACTCCCTCCTTCCATTTCTTTCTCCATACTTTATTCAACTCTCCTCCTGTAACCCTCACTTCCCCTGTGTTCCTTTTGCTCCTGAACACTCACTGGCAATGGTTGCGCACCAGATGTAATTTCATCAAGTGTACACTCTCTACTTCTATTCATTGTCAAAGAGAAGTGCAGGGCATGATGGGATAGGTGGTGAAGGAAGCCAGTTCATGAAAAAAAAAAAAAAACATTGTTAAACATTGATATTATGTAAACAAAAATACCAGTTATATCTTGAGAACCCATTTTTTTCTTCGTTCTGCTTCATATTTGAGAAAAAAAGTGGACGACAGAAATAAAAACAGACAGGTGTACATTTCCTAAAGTATATCGCCCATTTTTGTCAGTTTTTAAAGGTTGGTATTAAATAAGACACTGTATGGAGGTGAGTTCTAGGTCTAAATGATGTGTAACATTATATAAAGTAGCCTGTAATATTGGATTTAGTGCTTGCACACTTAAAGAGGTACTGCACACTGTAACCTAAATTATATGACTGTACTGTGGTGAAAGACATCAATGCTGGTGTTAAAATTGACATTTCTTCCCAAATTTATAAAAATCAGCGTTTCATGGGTTGAAAATGGCTCAACACGCCATCTACTGTGTTAAATCAGCCCTGAACCTGTGAGACCAATGCTGACATAGAGTCAACCGGTTGCGACCTGTCTACATCATGAAATTAATATAAAAAAAGACTCTAATCAGTGTCAGTCAGTCTTCCCCATGTCCCCATGTCCCCATGTCCATTGAGGGTGGAGTTACACTTTAATAGGAAGTGATGACTTTCCATAGCAGTGCAAAGACAAGGGGTCCTGCTTGCTCTACATATATCATTGCTTTGCATTTATAATATCACTCCTACTGCAGTACTGTCCTCTGCAACAGCAACCAGCACCGCTGCTGACAGACAGATAGAGGAGAGATAAAATGAGACGTAGTCATGCATTTGTCTTAATGCTTTTGCAGTCTTTAAGACAGGATGACAGACAGACAGACAGACAGACAGGCGTGGAACCAGGCAGACAAGAAGGCAAGCAGACAGTTAGACAGGCAGTTAGACAGGCAGTCAGCCCTGGCATTTTGCAGCAGATAAGTAAGCTATCAGAGGAGGGGGATAAATAGCAGAGTAAAGATTGGTCCCGGCCCCCTCAGAGAGGAGCGGGGGGCCACAATGCAGGCGTGGTGGGCAGATAGCCCCCTGCTCTCATTATACTCTGCCTAATCCAAAACGATGTTTACTCAGAGAGAGAGAGAGAGAGAGAAGGGCCACGCTTATCGAAGCCCTGCACAGTCCTCCAAGCGTGTGTGCAAGTGCATGTTTGTGTGTGTGTGTGTGTGTGTGTGTGTGTGTGAGAGTATGTGTTAAAATGAGCCTATTCCAATGGAAAAAGGGATCAGGAGTGTCTCCAAGGCAGACTCTGTTGGCTAGAATGTCGATGCTTATCACACGTTGCCTGGCTCTTCTGGTGAAAGGCGAAAAGGCTATCTAAACTGCCTATTCACAGCATGTGTATTTACCATACCAGCTAGGCAGATTGATCATTTCATAATTGCTATTATTATTAACATACTATCAAGCTTTTATAAAACCTGACCTAACCTGATTTATCGGGGGATGAAGATCCTTAAAGGCCACAAAGCACTTTGCTTTTTTTATTCTGAAATACTAGAAAATGAAATCAGTAGTATTTGTTCTTTATCCCTGTTGACATGTGTTTGCATTGCACCTGACTGCAGTAGGCACCTAATTTATATACCGCATGATGGCTCCTAAAAGGCTGAAGTACCTCTATAATACTTTGTGCTTTGCCCTAGTGGCATCCCGATTCTTGCTGCTGATTACACCTTTCTTCATTGTTATTTGATATAGATCTTAGAATTGTACAGATTTCAGTATCAACATATTGTACTGACTGATTAGCACTCTGTTTTACTCATCCAGCCCTTCAGTTTGGATTTATAGTAAAAAAAACGTTTTAAAATTTCTCTCTTGAAAATGTAGTCGCAAGGAGTAATCAAATACTTGACTGATAGTCTACTGTACATACTGTGTATCTAGTGTATATCCTCACAACCAAGTTTTTTTTTTGTGCAGAGGATTTTGGACTTAACTTCTCAGTTAGAGGAAATAAACTATTTTTAATGTATTGTATATCATATTTACAACAAAAAACTGCTTTGACTCTTGTATGAAGTACTATTCAAATGTACTTCTAAAGAGCAGTACTGCAGTTGCTAGCTTTGGTCTGCCCATCCACCCCCCAGATACATGTTTTGTTGCAGATTAATGCTGTTTTGTATGATGATGTGTATCAAAATGTTTCTCCCAAAATGCATAGCAGTTTGGAAAACAGACTTTTGTTGTTGATTATCATTCAAAATCAAAATACAGAGTCCAGTCAGTAAAAGTGTTACCCTTTACAAAGTACTATACTTTATACACAATCTTCTTCAATCCGTCTCTGTCTTTCTCTTTGACTCTCTCTCTCTCTCTCTCTCTCTCTCTCTCTCTCTCTCTCTCTCTCTCTCTCTCTGTCTCTCTCTCACACACACACACACAACACACATGCACACATCAGCTCCGTGGTCTTGTGAACTGTGTGTACCCTGTCTAGGCTGGCCGGGGTAATCCCGGCCTCCACTAAAGTAGCCGTGTGAGAGGACAGATTGTCAGTTGATCATGGCCAGCCGAGAGCCTTATCCCTTATTGGATCGGCCATGGAGGAGGCTTAGGAATTATCTGAGGCCTCGCTTAATGTGGAGACGGATCACCGCCAGAGAGCCACGGAGCCTGAAGACACGCTGGGCCTGAGGGGAGAGAAAGACACTGTGTGTGTGTGTGTGTGTGTGTGTGTGTGTGAGAACGAAACCAACGGAGAGGTGTGTGTTTGTGTGTATCAGTATGTACTAGGCTCGTGTGTGTGCATGTGTGCGTGCACAAAGCAACATCGTGGCCCACTTAACCCCATCTTGACACCTCTCTCTCTCACTCCCCTTCCTTGCTTAGTCTGTTTTTTTTGCCATCCATTCCTGTCCTCCTCACCCCCCTCCCTTCTGTTACTCCTCTCATTCCCATCCCTCCTCTTTCTCTTTGTCACTCCTCCCCCTGCCTCATTCCCACTCTTCTTCTTCATCTCTGTCCCCCACTTTTCTTCGTTTTCCTCTTGCCATTCGTTCCTCAGCCCATCTTATGAGCCCCATCTTTCATTTTGCTTTCACCTCCATCTGACTTTCTTCCTCCATCCTGCTTAACTTTCTCCCTCTTCCTCCCTCTATCACCAACTTCCCCTCCTTATTCCTCCCTACACCTTCCTCCTCACTGCTCTTCTGCACTCTTTTAAAATTTTTGCGTTCCTCTCCACTCTAATCATCTCTCTCCTCCTTCTCATCTTCCTGCTCCTCCTCTGTCTCTTCTTTTACTCATCCTATCCTTTCTATCGCCATATACAGCAGCATTCTGTCCTCAGCAGGAGACCCGATAGAGGCCGATGAAAGAAAGGCAAAGAACAGACATCTTATTTTCCGAAGATAAAAGGAACAGAGCTAAATCTGTGCTTTGTTAAGGAAAACCAATGCCTGTTGACCAGCGCCTCATATCTCAGAGCCCTCCTGTGTAACTGTAAATACAGTAGCTGACAGCAGTAATGTATATCATTACGTTGTGAAGGAAACACATTGGCTGGTCTTATATGTGAACTGACCTTTGCGATGGTAAATGCAGAGACAGTTTAGAATATGTCGGACCTACAAGAGACCAACTGTCACTTAAACAGTCTGAAAGGCAGCAATCAATATTGCTTTCAGCACAAGCTCACTTAAGCAGATCCTGTTATCTTTTAAATGAAAGTGTTCAGGCTGTGTTTAATTAATTATTGGTACTGAGAACAGAGTAACGGCCTTGTCTCAATCAAGTGCTGTTAGCTTAGCTTGGCTTAACTGAGTTATTTTAGGTTGTCTTTCCCTAAATAGCACCTGGATCCCGTTCAGATATTTGAAATAGCCCTTTAGCTAATTCCATCCGTGCTGTCTGATCCCTGGCCTCGGGATCCCTCAGAAAGAACTGGAGGACGTGGGTGGGGAGAAGGATGCCCGGGTGACTGGGTTACCTTTCTTAGCCTGCTGCCACCGCGACCCAAACCTGGATAATTCCATCCCTGTGCATGAGATTACTGACAGCTACTGAGGCCAGATTAGCTCTGCCATAAGTCGTGGAGTTCCCAGGGTCAGTCCCAGGTCACCAGGAAGTGGAGGGATGAGGGTTAAGGACCATGGCATCATACAGTAGATTTAATGGGTAGCTGCAACCAGGAAATCTGATTGGTCCAGGAGGCCTCTCGCCTCCAGTACTGTTAACGTTGGGTGTGTCTCAGTTTATTCAACACACCAGGAATGAAGCACGTCTTTAGGACCGGTTTCTAAGCAAGAACAGGATCAAGAAACACATGGATACCATGTAACTACTTGCAATACTCACGCCTTGTATTCAGCTGAAAAAAGATGCACGTTTATAGTGAAAACAGTGACATTTTCTGCCTTAGCAAGTTTCAAAAGAAAAAGTTTCAGAATTAAATCTTAAAGCATTGAAAAATATCAGTCAATGAAGCAGAAACTGTACAGAAGGCCTGCAAATCAAATGATAATCACAATTATTTTTCTCAGGGAAATCTGTATTGAGATCATCATTAGATTTCATCACTATTGATCCATCTTTGGAAACACGGCTGTTTTATTACATCTGAACCTTCTACAAGGCCAGAAAACTCCATTCACTTTCTCATTTGAGTTATAAACCTGTAATGTACATGAAATTGCTATCTTATTATAGCTATATATGAATAAAATTGGACTCAGTAATAGTAATAATACAGCATGCATGCTTAAAAGAATTTTTCCCTCTATAGAAATTGTAGTTAGGTTACTTTTGGTTGCCTGTGCAGAGACTAAAGTGTGCTTGAAATAAGCACCAGTGACTGGTCAGACTGCGGTTGAAAATAAAATCATGAATTCAGTTACATATTTTCGAGAACAGTGTGCAGCCCTATAGCACAGCAGCATGAACAAGCCACTCCAAAGGGGGGTGGTGGTGGGGGGTTTGCAAAAGAACAATTATCAAACCTCCTCATGTATAAAATGAACACATGCGCAACAGACATGCAAAGCCACGATACATGGTACACATTTACTTTTTAAGAAACGCCATTTTTTTATCAGAAAGACTTCACTTTTCGTACGTCTCACAGGCTTTAGTTATTCTTAAACAAACAGCAGCAACCCACTGGCGAGTTAACAATGTTTCTAGCACACAAACCCCATTAAGCCTCCACGTGGTTTTCGGGGTAGCACTATTGACAAGGTTTAGTGCCTGGGACCGATAACTTTATTAAGCTGATACACACTCACACACATACACACACACACACACACACACCTACACTGCTTCCTTTCCTCATCTAGTAATTGAAGGTGAGAAATAATTTCATTATCCTCAGGAAGAGTAATCTGCTCTCTACTCCTGATCCCTTCATTTCCTACAGTGCACCTCGACCTGGGAGGCACACACACAAGCAGGCACCGCATACTTATCACACATCCATGCACGCACATACACAAACACACAGTCACACACATAGTTCCTATCACCCTGGGCTATTAATGTTATTGGAGTTAGGGATTAACCATCCGATTCACATATGCTTTACAAAGCTTTATTACTTAGTGCTGTCTGTCTTGCTGTCTCTCTGTCACACACATGCATGTGTTCATGCACATGCACACACACAGGCACATAACTTTGTATTAAAGAAAGTTAATCTGGAAGTGTGGGCACCCGTTAGTGGACAGGAACAGGCCCTCAGCGAGAGGGTATGAAAGCATGGCAAGAAATATCCGGTTTAGAACTATACATTATTGGTACTGGACTGAACTGTTGGGCACAGTGTTATCTTGTGTTATTTTTCTTGATATCATAATCACAGATGGCCTTGAGCCATGTATAACGTACAGATGTACAACCCCTTTAGGGATGTGTACACACCCTGAAAGGAAACAACCTGAAAGAAGGGTAAAGTAAGGCTTTGTTCTAACTCTCCGCCTGACACCTTCCCCTTCAGCTTCAGGGTGGGATGTTTTTACAATAACTCAACTGCCCAATTAGATGCCACTTATGACTTGTACACATCATCAGGAGTCAACAGCAGAATGAAAACCAAATGAAACTGCAGATGAGAGTGTGGGGCCCATCATTTTTCTTCTTCTGCTTGTGTTGTTGAATGGCGGATCACACCCAGTTTAATGTTGCATTACCACCCTCTACTGTTCATCTGCCCAAGATGTTTTGAGGAGCCCCTTGATGTCAAGTGTCACGGTGACACACATCTGTGGACGTAGGGGGGAGGGACTAAACTGTCATTTCACAGGGCAAAGGTGTGTGGTGGGACACCATCACCTTTCATGTGAACACACAATCAAAAGGGGAGGGGTCAAAGTTGAGGGGGAAGGGAAGAATTAGGATGCAGTTTAAGACACACAATACCCCACGCATGCACATATTCTAGAGGATGAACAGGGACTGAAGTTGCTCCAGTGTCTATGATCAGTCCTGCAGCAGAAAAGGGCTTTTAACCATTTGTGCCTGCCTGCCTGGTGAATACTGGAATTGAATGTAATTGCTGCTTTTTATTCATCAGGGTAACAAAAGTTGCACCTCAGGCTTTGTTCTTCTGCAGTGACCCCAGTCAAGTCCAAATTCCACTTAAACATAGGACCTGACAGAGTATCTAAAATCTATATCACGATAAATGTAATTATAAGTATTTTTTAAAAATGAATCAATACATGACATTTCCTTTATTTTGCCGTCTTACTTTTTATATATGTGTCCAGATTAATTACAGTATGATCAGTTAAAGATTCTGAACTGGACTTTGGGCTCATTGGTTGGTTTATCGTCTAGTGAGATATCATTGTTGTAGCTTTTTTAAGATTAATTGTATGGGATCCAGGATATTTAATTATTGAGAACTGAGGTGAGAGTAAATTTAGGTATAGAGATTCTCAATGTTTCTAATTTAATAAATATGGTTCATCGTCCAGCCTTACTTAAACACAGGAAAAGTGTCATTTTTCACACTTTAAAGGTTGGCAATATTCTATATTCTTCTTGTTTTTACCAAATCCTTTGCAAAGACCAAAACCAACAATGAGCCACCGTTGCACTGGGAACATTTTTCTTCATTACTACAGCACTGTAGTGTAGTTTATTTAGGGTCAATCTCCCATACACTGTTCTGCTGCCATAAATACTCACTAGTGCACAAAATGTTCCCTCAACAAATGCACTATTTATTCCTGTTTGAGTAATGTTTTCCAAAAACTACAATGCCCAGCTGTTTTAGGAAATTACTTGGCCTTTCAAAAATATGTAACCTTAAATTTGTGACCCAATTTTAAAGATTTATGCCTTCAGTAGGAATGAATAGGCTTGGGCCTCAGAGCCAAAGACAAGATAGGGAAGTCTGAAAGTATTGAGAGACGGACATTGTTGGTTTTGAACTTGGGATTTGTTGACAATAATAAAAAAAAAAGAAATAGAATAATACCAGCCTCATCCTGTAAACACCTACTCATTAAGAATAACATGTCTAGAAATAAGAATACAAATCCAGAAAATATCAGATAAAAGAAAACATTTATATGCTCAACAACAAACAACACATCTTGAGATAGTTTCCAGCATTGCTCTACATACAGTATACCATAGCTGCACTGACCGATGTGCCAGTTGACAGTATAAAGTTTTCCGTACTGTGTGATAAGCGCTGAAGGGGAATAACAGATGGAATTTAAAATGTCACCTTATTTAAGCCTTACATGTCTTGACACTCTCTAGACACACAGTATAGTTACTCTGGCTGTCATTGTATTTGTGTGTGTGTGTGTGTGTGTGTGCTGTCAGACCAAGACGTAGAAAGTGTGTTTTTTTTTTCTAATGGGGAGAAGGAATATTTGGACATTTTATCAATAGGCATTATTAAATCCTGCTTGCTTGAGCTAATCTTGGCGGACCGGAGCGAGGGGAAAGAGAGAGAGCGAGAGAGAGGGAGAGCGAGAGAGATAGACACAGAGAGGGAGCGTGAGAGAGCAGTGATGTCTGCCCTATAAGGTGAAGAGAGACCGCCTGTAAGCCGCTTATTATATCGACTACAGCCTTTTCTCTCTCCTCCTCTAACCCTCCCTCCCTCCCCAGTTTGCTCTCCTTACCTCGCTCATTTTCTATCTCTGTCTCCCTCCCTCGCTTGCTTTCTCCAACTCATTCTATATCCCCTCATTCTCTTTTCTCAACAACTCCTTCATATAAACACACACACACACACACACACACACACAGACGCATATGTGCACACAAACACACAGACGGCGCCAAGCCGAACCTTCTTGTTCAAAGCCAGAAGCAAAAAGCTGAAGTTTTATTCAAATGAATGTTTACTTTTTCTACTGCCAAGATGTGTGTGTGTGTGTGTGTGTGTGTGTGTGTGTGTGTGTGTGTTGAGAGACAGAGGGAAAATAGCACCAAGCATGCAAGTGTGTGTGCGTTAGTGTGTGATACATGCACGGCAGAAGGAGAAGGGCTGACAGTAGGTGATAAGCCAGACAGGCCTGCGCGCTGTGATTATCACCCACCGGACCCCCTGTCACACACACACACACACACACACACACTTGCATTCACAGTGCCCATTGAGAGAGTGTGTTGCAAGGATTTAGGATAGACAGACGGAGAGACAGACAAACAGACAGAGAAGCCTTGGATCACAGGCAAGGTGGAAACCACAAGAGAAGCAAATGAACACAGACTGGAAAATACAATGCATCCAATTATGTTTCACTGAACACTCATTGTTTTTATTTGGGTTTTATATCAATATTAAGGTGTTTTGATGTTGAGACAGTGGAATCAAAGCGCTTTGTCACACTAGAGATGCTAGATAAATGCCTGCAAATAAAGATCTGTCACTGAAATGGATGAACATCACTTGGTAACTGAGTCTCTAATGCTCTCTCTGTCTCTCTCTGACTTAGGTGTGTGGCCATCTGAAGAGGTGATGGCTCATTACTGTCTGCAGAAACGCCACATGTTCAAGTGAGTTATTCCTCTCTTTAAACCTGCCCATTCTCATCGTCAAAACACTCAGCTGTTTCACCAATAAGGACTAACAGCTGTGATTAATTACATCGATCAGGATGTGCAACATTGTTTTTAAGGTTGTATTTAAGCTTCTGTTAGTTTAGCAAATCAGGGTACATTGTTGACATTTAAGGGTTTTAAAATTTTCTCTAACACTTTGACATCAAGAAAATATTTACCGCTTAAATATTGAAACATTATTGCATTGTAAACACATGAGGCATTCAGAAAGATGTTTGGCAGCATATAATGGCCTTCTTTCTACCATGTTTGATTTCACAAGAAACCTGCTGCAGGAAATTGCTTTGTGATACAAATCAGTAAGAGCAAACTTATTGAAAGCATTGCATTTGTTGTAATAACAGACCGTGGAACTACAGTAGAGAAAGGCTGTAGG
The DNA here is from genome assembly GCA_008360985.2 of Macquaria ambigua. Lineage (NCBI taxonomy): Eukaryota > Metazoa > Chordata > Actinopteri > Centrarchiformes > Percichthyidae > Macquaria > Macquaria ambigua. Next base: position 8,614 of record VMKM01003885.1, on the reverse strand, counting down.
AAAAGTCACTTTGGAAATGTTTCTCCTCTTCAGTAAAATTAAAGAGAAAATTGAAAACACAAATTAGCAGCAGGGAGGTGGAGGTGGAGGAAGGCAAAGTTAATTTTATCAAATGTAATTACACCAATATATATTAATTCTTCTACATTTAATCTGTTAATCTGCGACATTTTGACAGAATTTTAAGTTTATTCGAAAACACGTCCACTCTACCTCTAATTTAAATCGGACTGGGACCTGCAGTAACTGCTTGGCACTTGTGTCATTCTGTACCTTTCCATGCCATGCTGTGTTGTTCTGTGTTGCTCTTTCCCCTGCTCTCGTCGGCTGAGCACTGGCCTGCCCTGCGGCACAGGGCTGAAAAGTACCCAGGCACCTTTGATTTCCACTCAAGGTGGAACGTCACCCTTTGATTTCCTGTTTTAACATTCAAGAGGCGGGAGGCGAGGAAGAGAGGGGTATTGATCAGAGCAGCGTGGTGAAGGTCAGCAAGAGAGGGAGGGAGGCAGGGAGGGATGAAAGAGGACAGGGGTAGAGATGGAGGGGAAGGGGAGATGAAAGAAGGAAGAGGATGGAGAGAGGGGTTGAATGAGCATGCAAGCTACAGGACTCAGTGTGTGTGTGTGTGTGTGTGAGCGCGTTTTCTCAGATTCCCGCTGATTGAGCTTGTGCTTCTCAATGTTCAGTATTCAGCTTTCAGGTTGATGGTTGAATTGATATTTCTTACCCTGCTGTTTTTACTGTGTGTGTGTGTGTGTGCATGTGTTTGTATGATAGCATGCGCGTGTGTGAGAGTGCATATGTACGTGTGTGTGCATCTACTGTACAGTGTGTGTGTGTTAGTGCTAAACTGCTAGGTTTGGCTCAGCAAGGTGAATCTCACTCCCACTCTTCTCCCTCTCCCACTCTGTCTCTCAGGGGTGCAGTGTGTGAGTTAGGAGGAGGAATGACTTGTCTTGCTGGGCTCATGGTAAGTCTCACACACACACACACACACACACACACACACACACACACACACACACACACAGATTTCTGCGGGAGAAGTGCTTCCCTAATGAAATTGACCCTCACCAATCAATACACAAACAGCATGGGCACACAGTATCCATACTTATTCATATACATATACACTTCTTGTGTGTGTGTGTTTGCGTGCCTTCACAAGTGTATGCTCACTCTTTACCCACATTAAATTACAGTAGGTCACATTTCTACTCCTTAGTGTTTACCACCTTAGGCCGTATTCACAGAACATCTTATCCCTATGGTTAGCTCCTAACTGCTTGAATAACTTCTAATATTCTGGGTGTATCCATCCCAAGTTTAAGTCTCCCAAGGTTTTGGTCTAAGAGTAATTTACAATGCTCATTAAAGAGCTCCTAAGTCTATGAACAGTTGGTTTCCAGGGCAACACTTGCTGTGTCTGTCGATCCCTGCAGGTTGTGACTCCTCATGCCACATTCACACATTTAATTTATTACATGTAAGCTCACAGATAGTTTTTTTGGTTGTTTGTTTTGTCAAGTAGCTTTAATTTGCTTTCCCTTTTGAATTATATTGGTCATACAATACACCCTGGTTGTTAATATGGCAGCAGTATTTGTGACCCTTGCTGTTGTATTTTTATTCTGAATTAATCAACACAGACTAGGTGTAACAAAGTCAACCACACTTTTTCTCTTAGCCTAAGAGTTCTCTGCTTAGTAAAAATTGCTCCCAGCAGCATTGTTAAATAACATTCAGCTAGCAACGTCAGGTGTCATTTAGGTAGACTCGATGGCGAGATAAAATACTTTGTGAATGTGATGCAATTTTCTTTCAATACCAGCTTTTTTTCCCCAAATCATTTTATATTTTCAGAATTTGAAAACTACAGCAGGTTGTTCAGAAGTGAAGCCAGTTTTTAGCGAGTGACAGGATTCTTTTATAAAATATAATGATTATAATATGCTCTTTCATTATGTTTATTACCACACTCGCACAATCACCAGACCACCTGAGTAGTGACACCTAGCTATATGAACTAGCTTGGGTCTTAAAAGCTGTCCTGTATTGACACTCACTCACACACACACACACACACACACACACACACACACACACACACACACACACACACACACACACACACACACACACACACTCACACTCACTCACTCACACACACTCAGCTATACCGCAGTCTGTCAGCCATAGGGTTTATTAGCCAGGGTCTTAAGGGCCCCTCCACATAGCAGGCGTCACTGTCCCATCGATCTGCTAGATGCCATTTTGTGTGTGGTGTGTGTGTGTGTGTGTGTGTGTGTGTGTGTGTGTGTGTGTGTGAAAGCCTGGGTTTATCTCTTGGCAGTCAATACACCATGTTTTGACATTGGTGGCTTGAGATGGACCTTCCTTCACACCTCTCCTTCTCCTTATCCTTCCTTCATCCGTTACTGACACCACGTTCAGATTTTTTTTTTTGTTGTCCATGTGAGCAGTTCATTAATTATTCCTTTAGTTGTTGCATTTCTTCTCTCCCTTCCACCCTTCTTTTTGTCATTCATTCACCCCCCTTCCTTAATTCTTTATTTTCTGTTCTAAACTATTTTCACGTCCTGATTTTGATTCCCCCTTCCTTTCTTACATTACATCCCCCAGCAGTGTCCTGTTAAACTGCACTCTAGATTTCAGGATAGTAATATCCTTCTTCATGGTGGCGATCTAGACCACCTTATCACAGGAAGAATCCATCTACAGTACCTTGCCACATGCAATCAAATGAAGATATGTCACCTTAACATTTGTAGCCTCAACCCCAAAACAGATTAAATTAAGCTTCTCTTGGCAGACTTGTAAGCTCACATCCTGGCCATTTCTGAGTCATGGTTAACCCCCTGTATCCCTGGCTGTCTACTCTGCTTTGAAAACTACGATCTCTATCACACGCACTGACAAGCCTGGTGAAGGTTTTTAGCCACCCGAACCTCCTCAGAGTATGAACCCTAATATCTTTGTTGATCTCCTAACCACCTTGTGCCACAAGCAGGTCAAAATTTTCAGGCTGACATTTTTGGTACAGACATTCATGTTCCCTAATGACATTCCCATCAGCCTCAACTGTACTTTGTATTCAGTGCTAATTAGCAAATGTTAGAATGCTAACACGCTAAACTAAGATGGTGAACATAACCTGCTAAACATCTGCATTGTGAAATTGTCATTGTGAGCATGTTATCAGCTCAAAGTATAAAAAATCACCGGAGTCATAAACCATTACTCGATAACCCAGAGCATATGAAATCTTTACCCTAAAACTGACACACTACACGATAACCACATAAAATAATTCACTTGTGAAACCCATTAGTTCATAATGCCATGGATAAATGCTGACATTCTCAAACTGCTAAGCCAGAAAGCTCTCTCCCTCAAAAGCTACAGATCTGTAAGATCTAGGAAGAATAAAGCAAATCTCATCGTCAAGATCATAGTCAAAATGTTCAAATTGCTTTTAAGACAAAAACTTTATGCAAACGCTTAAAACCATTACATGAGAAAATATGACAAAAAGAATACCTGTATTCAAGTCAAGCTTCATAGCATTGTAATAAGTGAAGCTGAGAAAATTGTGATGATCTTCAATGATTCACTTATTTTCTCTGTTAATGTCTTGGCTGTCAAGTTTAGAACCTCTTCACTTCTTCACGACTCTGTTCTTCAGCACTCGACTTGTTTTCCCATCCTGAACTTCTCTGAAAGCTGAAATAATCTATACAATACTGATTTCACTCAGAAGTTCTTACTCTTCAGACTCTATACATTTAGTTCATAGTTCATAAATGCAAATGCTTGTATTTCCCTTTTTTTTGCCATCTTACCAATCTCTGTATCAGACTGTGTCTCTCTTTCTTATTGGAAATCTACTCAAATTATTCCCATCTTTAAATCTGATGACCCAACTCTTGTTTCAGACCAACTTTTATTTATTTTAAATAATCACTGACAAAACAGCTCAAAAATAACAATATAAATAATTTTGTCTGTGATTATGGTTTTTGTACTAACCAATCACCTATAGGGGTGCCTCAGGGAAGCATACTTGGCCACCTACTGTTCCTGTGGAGAACGTATTTAACCACTTTAGAAGTGTTGATTTTTGTGTTGCATGATACTCCACCAGACAGATAACATAATAACAAATTGCGCATATTAGCAAAAATGTAAATATAACAACAAGTCTTCCAAATTCAACGACAAAATACGTCGTTCGTCCATGACTTTTAGAACGGCACATAGAAGCGTTTTCTGATCTGACGCCAAATTAGTCAGTGTCAGTGGCAAAACCGTTACGTTTATGATGTGACAACGCTATGGTTAAGGCTTGATCAGGTTTAGTCACAATAACGACTTGGTTAGGTTTAGGGAAAGATCATGGTTTGAGTTAAAAAAAGTACTTTGTTAAGGTTAGGGAAACATTGTGGTTTAGTTTTAAATGACTACTTTGCTAAGGATAGGAGAGCTAAGGTTAGGGAACGATCGTGGTCATGCTTATAAAAACGTTGACTCAAAATTCATGGTTTTTGGTTTGATATCGGATCAGCACTATACACTTCACAGCGGCGTACAGAGTTTGACATTTTGATAACCTTTGTTTAGATTAAGATGTTTGTGATCATTTGATATAGCCTGACTCTGCTTGTGTGTATAGTGGTGTTGGCGGGTTGTTGCTCATGGGTTGCAAGGTTGGGCTGATCTTTCAGCTGGATGCTCTGGTTCAGCCTGGAGGTCCCTTCCTCCATTTGAGCAGATGGTCGGACGCACAGCACTCAGTGACCCCCTCACACACCCTGCAGGGCCTTAACGTGTGTGTGTGTGTGTGTGTGTGTGTGTGTGTGTGTGTGTGTGTGTGTGAGGTTTTGTGTGTCAGAGCATGCATGTGTGTGTGTTCTATTTGTTTCACAAATGTTCATACTCTTGATATGCTACATGATGTATTTTCTATATGGCATACGAGTCAAGATTACATTGAATCAGCCATATAGGATTTGTGTGCATACCAACACAATAGCTACTTGCATTTACACTCACCTATGGGTATATGCACACACACACACACACACACACACACACACACACACACACACACACACAGTCCTTAACAGAAATTGACAGCCTGACACACACTTGCTGATATAAAAAAAAGCCTCTGCAAAGAAAAGAGAATGTGAAAAGATGAGGTTATAGTAAAGCACACACCTCTCTATCTATATCTCCCTCACACAGAGACACACAGCGCAGCACAAAGCTGTCTATCCATTCTCCTTTCTCCCTCCCTCTCCCTCTCTTTCTCTTCGTCTCTCACAGTCTGCTCTGCAAAGTTATATGAAGGGCATCAGGCAGGCCCGGCGAGCCGAGTGCAGAGTGACAGCGGCGAACGGAGTGATGGCTCGGCCCGATAAACACCCAGCATCAAATGAAAAGGCTCTGCGCTTGCCATCATCCCCTGTCACAATGCAATTACTGAACAGAGTGATAGCAAGATAGCAGCCCCCACCGCTAGCCACAATGATAAAAGTATTGACTGATTTGATTGAATGATTAAAATAATGCAGACATAAAAATGGGGTAAAGATAGAGAGGGAAATGGCAGGGAGGAGAGGGAGCAATAGAGAGAGAGGGTGGGGCGGGCTGGGCTGCCAAGAGTGAAGCTTTGTAGATATGGTTATGTCATTATTGTGTGTGTGTGTGTGTGTTCAGATGTTTGCTTCATCTAAGGGTGCTTTTGGTTTTGTTCTTTTGTTCTGTGTTGTTTCATTTCTCTGTCTCTTTTCTGTCTCTCTGTTTCTCAGGTTGCCATTTGTGCTGACGTGAAAGAAGTTCTGCTATCAGATGGGAACGAGAAGTCCATTCAGAGTATCCTTTCATCGTCCTCTCTCCTTCTCTTTCCGTCTATCTCTCTATCGCTGCCTCATTCCTCTAGCTCACATTTATTTATATGCTTTCATATGGATTTATTTATGTGAAAACTTTTGTCTTTTTTATTAGAGTTTCAATTTGAAAATGTGTTTGTTTGTGCATTCCTGTACACTAAAGTCACACGTGAGTTCATCGCATGTGGAACAAATTTCACATGTGATAAATTCACGTATAGAGGCGTGTGGTTTTAGCATATGTAACATGATCACACATGGGAAAACATCAATTTCATATGTGATTTTTTTTGTAAGGGACAACAATTTCACATCTAATATCACATGAGTAAGAGCATTTAACGTGATGAACTGACATAAACGCACGTTTTTTTTACGTTTCACACGTGGAAAAGAAAATCACCAAATCATGCACATGCCATGAAATATAACATTTTTACATGTGCAGTGTGCAATTTAACATGTGAAATGTGTGCCAGTTTATTAGGTACACCTATCTAAAACCTATGCAGCCTAATTCAACAGTCCTGCAATACAGCCTACTTTCATGAAGGTTATAAAGTTCAATTTTTGTTTGACCTGTTTTAAAGAGGAGTCAACTGTATCATCATTTTGGAGGTAGCAGTTTGGTGCTGTTGAACTGTATGATGTTATACTGACAAGTGTTTCTATTATTTTGTCCACCCTATTGTGAGGGCAGGATAAATAGCAAAAACACATCTCTGTATAATAAAGTTGAATCAATACCTCTCAAAACCAGTTTGTACAAAAACGGAACATTATAACTTTCATGAAGGGGGGATTTATTGCAGTTGTATTGCATTTAGGTGCATTAGGTGTACCTGATAAACAAATGGCAAATTAGTGTTTATATACACCAATAAAATAATTGCAACCCCTAATATCCTAGTCTCATAGTTTCTGCTTAATCAGTCATAAAACATTGTGCCAGTTATTAATGTCTATTAAACATCAAAAACATCTTGCAACATCTAAACCATTATTATTGCTATTTAATTCTGCTAGTATTTTAATCTCTGTCACGCTACGTGATCAAGATTAATTTCTTATGTCATCTATTTTCCCAGTGGCCCTGCTGTAGCTATACAGTGACTCTTTTAGGCAGTATCATAAACAAAAAGTGGACAGTGTGCTGTAACCTTGGCGTTTCAGCCCTGAAATTAGAGATTTGGTTGGAGTGAAGGAAGAATAGCCATCCACCTCTTTTATCTTTAGGCAAAAGCAGCAGATGGGGAACCCACAGTGACAAATACCAAGCACTAGTGCTCAACATGGCATCTACCAATCCTAGCTGCCCACAATGCCATGTTAAGAGCACAGTAATTGCCATCCTGTCAGATTTTGTTTGAGACTTCATCTAATGCTAAGGCTAGGGTTAGGGCTTGATGAGTGTTTTAGAAACAGGAACAATCAAGGTTTGTTTAAAATGTTTTTGTGTGTAGTTAAGGTTTAGGCCTATAATTAAGTTTTTAGGACACATCTTTAGGTGAGATTTTTTTTGCCAACATTTATTCTTTCAGTGGATTATTGATCAACTCTGTCAGCTTGCAAATCATCTTGCTCTTCTTTTCTACCCATTTTACACTTCTCCCTGTCTGATCTCCTTTGTAGCCTCTTGTGTCCCCTCGCTTTTCTTCCCATCTTCTTTTCATCATTCTTGTCCTTTTTCTCCCATCCTCCCAGATCTTGCTTGATTCAACTCAACAAGTACACAGACAAAACAAAATAAGCTCTGACTCGCTACAGTTGGTTCACAAAAGCAGGAAATATAAATACACATTTCTTCCCCATTGACCGATATGGCACTTCCATATTTAGCTGTGCTTACAATATCTCTGTCTCATCCAGCTACAATGCTCCTTACTGATCACAATAAGACCAAACAATAACATTATGGAGCCTGTAAAACACACACACAAACTTGGGCACACAAACAATACACCATTGACCGACTGCTTTGTTTCACAGAACAAACACGTAGAGAGAATTGTAAGTGAAATCATAGCGAGAATGGATCGAACACACACAGAAAGAGAGAGGGAGGGTTGAGAAAGACAGATAATATTTTCTGGGCTTAGCCAAATTGGCCCATTCACATACTGCAGGCACTGTGTGGCATTTCCTCTCGCTGAGGAAGCTGTTGGTCTTAGCCTCGTGCTAATGGCCACTGTTTGTCTCACATGCCCTTATTGTGCGGCTATTGTTACAATAGAAAGAGATAGTGGGTTGTGATATGGCTCAGTTTTATGCAGTGAAATAGATAAGAAGATATGCGGGAAAAAAAGTTGTGAATAGACGACATTTAGATATATCTAGAGAGTAGATTGTTCCCTTTCCTTAGAAGCTGTTGACCTCATTTATAGTGCAGAAACACACACAAATACACACCATAGAGAGGGGAGACTCTGTTGCTGTGACCTTGAATACTTGAAAATCAATTGAAATGTTCTATTAAGAATGATTGATGCAATGTCATTGGCTGCTACTTGTCTACTTCAAGTGATGGGAGCAAATATTCCTCCACTTTAATGTTCAATAATACTCAAATCTCTCTCTCTCTTTCACTTTTTATTCTTTATTTCTGTGAGTGTGTGTTCTCAACTCATGTTTGTGTGTGTGTGTGTGTGTGTGTGTGTGTGTGTGTGTGTGTGTGTGTGTGTGTGTGTGTGTGTGTGTGT
>VMKM01003884.1:0-26700 GCA_008360985.2 Macquaria ambigua | reverse complement strand
CGTGTGTGTGTGTGTGTTCATGTGTGTAGCTACTGTATACGTGTGTGTGTGTTCATGTGTGTAGCTACTGTATATGTGTGTGTGTGTTAATGTGTGTAGCTACTGTATACGTGTGTGTGTGTGTGTGTTCATGTGTGTAGCTACTGTATACGTGTGTGTGTGTTAATGTGTGTAGCTACTGTATACGTGTGTGTGTGTGTGTTCATGTGTGTAGCTACTGTATACGTGTGTGTGTGTGTGTGTGTGTTCATGTGTGTAGCTACTGTATATGTGTGTGTGTGTGTGTGTGTTCATGTGTGTAGCTACTGTATACGTGTGTGTGTGTGTGTGTGTGTGTTCATGTGTGTAGCTACTGTATACGTGTGTGTGTGTGTTCATGTGTGTAGCTACTGTATACGTGTGTGTGTGGGGGGGGGGTTGTGTCAACACTGATCGGTATGCAGGGAATGTTTACACAGATATGCCGCAGCTCATGTGGTAATTTACAGGAGAAAGCCCACATTTATAAACCGGGTAAACCTCTCCAGTGTGTGCTGCAGCGTTACCTACAGCACAGAGCCGAGAGGCGGACTCCCAGGAACTAAGAGAGCTAGAAATCAAGGAGATAAAAACTTTGGAAAAATCATATGGGCTCTCATATCTGACAAAATTCATCCAAACATGTAATGCTGTGATATGAGTATTCTACCCCCACCTGGGAAAGAGACTATCAACTATCGTCAGTCCTATTGATAAACTGTCTGTTGAGCTCTGTGGGATAATCCACCACTGCCAGCATGAGACATAGAAAACTTTGCATTCTACCTGTCAAAAAGCATTTACAAACCAACTCTGTATTGACTCTGAGACCTTTTGTCTCCTTCAGGCAGTGCCAGCGCAGGAAAGTCTGCCAATATTCACGGAGCTTTTAAAAATGGGTTTTGTCTGTTGCCTCTCCACTGTACTTTCTGTTTTTTGCCGCTCTCTGCCTTCATGTTGCTGCTCTGACTTTTCTCTGCTGGCTGCTGCCATTAAGGGCCCCACACATGATCAGCGGTAAAACTGCTCTGTGCTGGTTGTGCTGTTGTTTTCCTATGGGGAGAGCGATGGCGTCCAACTAGGTGGAAGCGCTACCCTTGGTGTGGCTCACCACTCGACATTGCCACAGAGCGCTGCACTCAAAATTCTAATTATTTCAGCTTTGACGTCGGTTGCTGCTGACCTTTTTTAAAGCGCAACCAATGAGATAACAGCTGTATGTGACGTAGCCAGAAGCGACACATGCAAGCAGGGGAGGTAGACAGTGATGGAAGAAAACTGTGTTTCCCCGAACTCTATAACACAACATTAAAAACCAACCAATGCCACAATCTCGCCAAAAAAAGTATGCATGGCGAAATGTCAGCAGTCAGATGGGGCTACCAGGTTTGTGAAGAGGCATATAGTTTAAGAAGTTAGCTAAATCCAATGCTGTTAGCACATTGTGATGATGTATACCTGCTCTGAGGGGCTGTATCCGAGCATTTCTGTAACTTTACGAAACAGAACTTCTTCTTTTTTCATTCCTCACACAACAAATTCTGTCACTTTTCATGTGAACAACCAGATGCACAATATGCATGCCTTCCAGGAGGGACTGTCTGAAAATGTGCACCATTATCACCATATTTAAACAAACAATCTCACATCCCCAACTAAAGAAAACATGAATCAGAATGAAGCGTGTGATTCATACAGCATTTAAGCAACCAAAGAGCGGCTCTGGTTTAAGAATTGATAGATGCTTTCTGGCGATGAAACTGAACCCACGACCTTGAAACAGGAAGCAACTTCCAAAACAAGAATAATCATTCCGTTTGAGAAGTACCACAGAAGAGTGGTGGGCGATGATTTTGACCCAACGGCACTCGGCATCAATCTGAATCAAAGCAGGAGAAGTTGTGGGCAGTCCACACTGTCTGTTTTGTACTGCTGCTCCATTCTGCGCTGCCAGATTGGACGAGGGGAAAAGATGGTAGGAACAGAAGATAATTGGAGAGTGGATGAAAGGGAGAGGCATGCAGGGGGAAGAAGAGAGACACAGATAGAGGATGACGGAGCAGTCCAGAGGTTGAGATGAAGTGAGAAAAAAAGTGAGGTGGGGGGTGTAGAGGGGTTGGCGAGAGAGAAAGAGGCTAGACAAAGAGATACTTGAGAGGGAGAGAGTAACAGAGAGGTGCACAATGTGTTAGAAAGTGAGGAGACGGAGAGAGTCAGGGTCCAATTGAAAAGGAGAATGAAGAGCAGGAGGAGAGGAAGATGCTTTCTGGCCATGAATGTGTGAGGCACTTGAACACAACTGCCTGTTATTCTGAAAGAGACCGTTCCACCCTCTGCTCTCACTTTACCTCATGAGATATTGATTTAACATAAATGTCCTTTTTTTTTTAAATAAGTGAATCTTGTATAATTGTGAAATTGATTTTCTGTGTATTTTCTTTGACGGAGGATAAATTCCTGTATCGTGCACTTTCTTCTTTGTCTGGTCAACCATGCTAGCCATCACTGCTTGTGCTAATTAGCAAGTTCTTCTTGGTCATAAAATGGATTCATATCCTGCGCATCACGAGGATTATTCCCAAGAAAGATAAACGAGATGCCGGGTGTTTAGAACAGCAAGTGTAAAAGCTTTTGAGAACTGGTCATGCAGCCCGGTATCCCCGGGAATTACACCCATATTGCTCGATGAACATCCAATACCAACCAGCGCTTATGCAGGAAGTAGTCTTCCTTTATGTAGCGAGGAGGACAGTAAAGGTGTGGAGTTGGTGGTGGACGGGCAGGTAGCACGTCTGACTTCCATGCAGGAGACCAGAGTCTGTGTCTCACCACAGCCCTGCAATTAATGTTCTTCTTCCCCTGACCTTAACCAGGTTATACATATTTCCCATGTGCAGATATTATAGGACAACAATTTAAAAAAAAACATCGGAGTTAGATGTAAAATTGTCACTGAACATAATTGGAGGTTTGCATTAGTGTCCAATATTGACCTTTGGATGAGGTCATGTCACTCGTTTTTCCTGGTTTTCCTGGACACCTCTTCCCTCCTTGGAGTTGTGGATTTTCAGGTGATCTGCACCGCATCTCTTTTTTCACCTCGTACACTGCAATGATCCTGTTTCTGCCCAAACGCTAGTATGTGCCTCCTTTTATTAAGATACACAGTGCTCGGAGCACCTTGGTAGCCAAATAGATACGGTGCAACGTCACCGGTGGCCTTTGTTGCATGTCATACCCCTTCTTTCCTCCGGTTTCCTGTCTGCCTCTGCTATCTAATAAAGGTGAAAAATCCCCCAAAAAATCAACTTAAAAAGATACACAGAGCTCAAAAGTGAGTGATGCATCTCTGTAAACTTTACTCTTTTACTGGGGTTGCTGAGATACAGCTCCGTACTGTAATCCCTATTAAATATGTTTTACAAAAGCAAGACACACAAACTCTGCTGTAATCACATTCATGTATAAGCAGTGCTTCTTCCACATCTACATGTATGTAATCTGCCATGTGAGTCCTAGCTGTTCAGTTGCTTTACTCCTGATGGATGGACAGAATGTATCGACTCGCTTTGAGCTGCCTCATTTGCATGAACCTCCCACCTGTTTGCACCAAAATACCACACAGCTGAGGGAATGTCAAGGTCAGGAAATGTCAAACTGCCAAACAAAAATAAGGCTCATGTTTTTCACTGTCTCTCTCACCGACACTCACACATTGATCTCGACACCAAAGGGACCACCAAGCTTTGATGAGGATCCCACCCTTGGAAATCTTTGTTGGGAGTTAAGTGGTCTAACATGAGGAACATACAGTACATACACTCACAGTCACAGGAAAACAAACACATTTGAAACACTGTACTGAAGCCAGTGTACTGTATGTAGGTGGTGGGTCAAAAGGTCAGCAGCTCCATCACTAGATGCTACCTGTGCACAGTGAAAGGCCAAAAGTTCAGCTGGATCTTGTTTTGTTTCTTACTTAGCTGTTGCAATGGTAAACTTTACCATTAAAAGTCAAGTTAGCAGCTATGAAACATAGTTTCATACCGCCTGTTTCCCTGCCTACTCACTACCTGACTCTCTGTATATCTACATGTCCATGACCTCTGTCTGTTTGTCCATGTGTCAGTACTGTACATCTGCTTCTCAGTGAGTCTGTTCACGTTTCCATCCTCTGTCCTGCAGTTTCTGCACCAGTTTTCTCGTGTCCAGGAGGACTGTGTGGGTTTGGGCTTCTCAAGAAATTGTGTGAGGTGGAGAGGTGAAGTGTTTTCTGTTGTCCATAAAAGGCCTTCAGGGAAAACTGTGATCAAAGCAGAGGCGGGAGGGAGAGTAACATGACAAAAGAGAGAAAGAAAGAAAAGTGTCCTCCTCTCGCTCTTGTGCGCTGCATGTTTTCTTCTCTTTTCACATCACCACTTGGATCAATAAACCATCTACTGTATGTGCATAAATGATTTCCCAGGACAGCTGGGTATGCAGCCCATGTTCCCATTCGTTTCTTGATAAAAGACGTATGACATGTTGGAAACTGAAAGCTTGTTCTGCCTGTCGAAATTAGCACCACTCTTTGATGACAACCGAAAGCTTTTGTGTAATTAACAAGATCATATTAATTATTTTGTCTTCTTATTCATTTCAAGTCTCGGCTCTTAATTGTGTCTACAGGGGAAATCAAGCTGAGTGTGAGTGTGTGTTCACTTTAAAAAACAAAGAAAGCATGATGATAGTATGTTCAAGTCTAAATTATGAAAAAAAGGAAAATATTCCACCAGACACTGGATTAATGAATGGAGGATACTGGCTTTAAAACATGTTGAAGAAACTGTAGCTTTCAAACTGTTTTCCATCCCAACCCATCTGTTTATTTCTACAAGATGAGAATGAAGAAAACAAATATTTTAATCTTTCTTGTAGGATGAGAAGAATTACGGATAAAAGATAATCAAATTAAGAGTCGATGGTGTGTTTATGAATATGTGCTTTTATGATGAGGAGTATTTTTTTTACACCCCTGCCTTGCATGCCATATGCCACATACTAACTAACAGTATTCTGGTGTTATGATTACAATTAGATGATGCTAAAAAAATAATTAATCAGATTTTTGATGGATTCATAACAAATTAAAGGTTGGTGATAAGTTGGGATTGCTGAATATCTTTACTCAGGAGCACCTTTTTCCACATGATGTTTCAGAGAACCAGGGTTACAACAGCAGCCTCACATGTCCAGGCTTGAAGTGGGCATTACACCTACAGGTGAGGTAAGAACGTGAATGAACATGAGCCTCCAGCTGTTACAAACAGCAACATGTTGACATCAGTGCCAGGAGGCATGAGGAGCCGTCCTACAGAGACAGCTGAGCTACTAAAAGCAAATTTAAGGGGAAAATCTGGGTTTAGGGACTACATATTTGTTTCATGAGAGGTTGGTTGCTATTAAGTAAAGGAAATCTGTGGTTCATTTCCTAAACACTACTTATTCAATACCTGTAGAATATGAACATTCTAGTAAGTAAAGGTTTTATTAACTTTTTTCACCACTATCATTTTATTTTCATTTCCTGTTACACCAGTTGTTGCTTAAACCTGCAATAACTGATTTTTGAGGCTTTTTTTGTCCACTTTTCAGCAGAAACAAGTTGTGAGCACAACATTAACATATCGTCACCTTTTAAGTTAAAATAAACTTAACTTCTTTGCAAACAGTTACTCATTTCCACATCCAGCAGTTATGGAACAACATGATCATTCATGTGGAGTGGTGTTTGTGTTTGTTTCACTCTCTTTTAGCTCTGTTTTTCGTCTCCACCAACTCACAATACATTGCTATTATAAAAACATTGATTAAAGCTGCTTTAAGCATGGGTGACACTTCTCTCACGTTGCTTAGCGGTTATTGGCAAAACTACTTTTTTATTGCTGTCTGGCTAAAGGAGTGATTGATATCAATGATTACAATCTAATAATCTCTAACAGACTTCTCGTTAAGAAAATAACTGTGCCAATATCCTGGATGTGAAGTACAGTGTGACTTTGCAAGACTAAATCTTCAAGTGTAAATGAACTTTAAACCCAAACTCCATCAGTCTCACTTACAAAGATAAAACTGTCTTACATGTGTTTTTTCTGTTCTTGCTAAACAAAAATATAAAACACAACATAATTAAAGAACGAGTGGGCAGATGGGTATGAGAAGAAAAAAAGGGAGGTATTGGGGGGAGGGGAAAGAAGGAGGGTGAGGAAAACATAATGACCACTGATGCTGTTGCTTACACAACTCTAAAAAGGGTCCGCAGCAATTTCCATCTCTGGTGGGCTGCTGCAAGTATGCAAATATATCTTCTTCTTCCCTGCAGAGGCTTAAGAGTGCAAATAAAACAGGAGCAGCATATGCTCAGATTTAAATATGCATGACTAATGAGCCTGAGGAGCTAATCACCACAGCATGATGGCAGAAAGTGGGGTGGCTGTCCACAAAAAGCTGAACTTTTGGCCTTTCACTGTGCACAGGTAGCATCCAGTGATGGAGCTGCTGACCTTTTGACCCACCACCTACATATACTGGCTTTCTAAAGTGTTTCAAATGTGCTTGTTTGTTTTCCTGTGACTGTGAGTGTACATATGTTCCTCATGTTAGACCACTTAACTCCCAAACAAAGATTCCCAAGGGTGGGATCCTCATCAAAGCATGGTGGTCCCTTGGGTGTCGAGATCAATGTGTGAGTGTCTCTGAGAGAGAGAGAGAGAGAGAGAGAGAAAAACATGACTATGGGCCCTATTTTTGTTCGGTAGTTTAATATTTTCCTGACCTTAAAATTCACTTTACCCAGTTGTGTAATAACTTGAATTTCAAGGAACCATGAATGTCTGTGCCAAATTCAGTTCCAGTCCATTCAGAGTACCGGCACTTCTACATTTTATTCTTTGGTGTACGGTGACTTTTTCTTGCGCACTGGCATTTCTCACAAGCTGCCGGTGCTCATTTCTGCCCTCTCCATATCAGGTTTTCTGGGTTATTCATAATGGCCCTAAATAAACAGCATTACCCAGGAGGCACTACGTGACGCTCACCTGTTCCCGTTCTCACCTGTCTGCTTTTCTCTGTTGGCGGCTAGTCTAAGTAACGTTACATTAAGGGATTTTGCCGGGTATACAAGGAACTAAGGGCATCCCGGCCTGATGACTTCATTGCACCACACGCTGAAGCTAGTGTAGTCAATTATTTTTTACTCTAATAATTAAAATGGTTGTCATCTTGGTTAAATAAATGTATGTTGTGAACACCAGCAATATATCTTAGTAGGACTATCTTTTATTCACTGTAGAAATTCAGAATGTAATACTTAATGATTTGCTGATACCGGCCGATACACACGCCAACATGTGAAAAGGGGAGTACTGGCACTTATATTTTTCCACTTCCAGCACTAACTAAAAGCCAAAGATGTCAACTTGCAAGTGACGCTATAGGAAAAGTCAGGTGATCACCAAAGTCAGTAGGATTCATCCTCCGGGGACCATGAGTCTCTGGTCCAGACTGAAATATCTCAACAACTATTTGTGCAAAGTGGTGGACAGAGCCATTTCCACTAGCACGGCTAAAAACACAGACACAGAGTCTTCGATGGTTGATACATTTAGGTCTCACACAAACATTGAACAAAGACTAGTGTTTCTAGGCTTAGGGGTAAGGGTGTGTGTTTACCAGTGAAAATGAAGACAAAAGAGAAAAAGCAAGATGGGGGAGTAGGTCGAATCAATGAATATTTGAATTTGTCAGGGAATTATTTTCAGTGTGCTTTTCTCTGCTCTCTTTGTCATCTTCATTCTTTAAATCTGTATCAGATCGACAGCCACAGTCAGATATGTAAAGCAGACATATTGTGTCCTATTTAACTTTTCCCTGGCAGTTTACTTAGTCACATTGCATTCCTTGCTAAAAATAGTCGAGCAGTAAAACACCTCCATCTGCTAAAAATAGTTGAGCAGTGAAACACCTCCGTCTGCCCTCTGCCCATTCACTTCTACGCCAGGCAGTATGAGTCTTCTACAGACAAAGAGCCTGTTATTTATGAACAATCATAAATATCCAGGACCAACAACTTCTCTGGCACACTGAGACGCAGTGGTCCATAAAAATCATGGCACGTCTGTTGTGTTGTAGCCTGTTTTTAGAAGGAATTTATCCACGTATGTACTTTTGGTTACCATGTGAAGGAGTGGACTAACAGAACAGCAGAACCTCAGCTTGATACAAGCTCTCCCATCAGGTCTTCTGTCCAATGTTCTCTTGACAAACTGGTCCACCTCAGACGACAACTCACACCTCATGAGAGCCATCAGCCATCAGACAAGCAAAGCGGACCTACTCATGGAAAATCCACAGGCACTTCCTGACCTTCACCACCTATCTGTGTGATGCCTCCCTCCCATACCCCGTTTCCACCAACATGGAATGGGTTCTGTTCTGGTTCGTAAACCATAAATTGGTTCAAAACCCGAAAAGTTGGTTCTCAGCTGGAACCAAAAACTAGCAGGTTTTCCTTGACCTGATGTGCGAACCATGATGTCATCAGTGGGCGTTTCATATTCTACAGGTTGGAAAGAGAGGATGGAGAAGGCAACACTAGTCTATGGTCTACTATGGTAATAGTCTTCTATGTGGTCTTATCATTAATAGTTAGTCTATGCTTGTTTTTTGGATAAAAATAAATATCTGTAATAACAGAACAAAAGCTCGTAGGTAATTAATGCGATCCGCCATCTTGCTCCTAATGTTTACTTCCGTTGTGCATTTTGCAACGCCCTCCATTGATGACGCATCCTTGATTACAATGGTTCCAACTTTTAAAAATGGTTTGAAGAGTAGAACAAGTGTGTTTCCTTTCCATGTACGCATAAAGAAAACCTGAGTGGAAATGCCGGATATTTGAAACAAAAAGTTGAAATACCGCAAAATTGTTTTTACACTTGGCTGAGGTGGAAAAGTTGGTGTATCGGTAAAAAACAAATGCGCCAAGTGCAATGTAAAAAGAAGAAATCAGGGAATGAATCATGAAGCATGTGACTTAAACGTCACTCAAGCTCCCAGTGAAGAGACGAAAACATCAAATGTGTGTGGAGCGATGAGGAGACTGTAACCTCCCTTGAATTAATACATGAAACAAACAAGATGTCATATTTCCATCACATCTCCCATATGGTTTTCCATTGTTTGAGGTTTGACTGGAGCTCTTTTGATGTGTCTTCTTCTTCTGCGATGGTTTAATGGCACCTACTGGTGAATTAGCTCCACCAGCTGTTTACCTTGATGCGCTCAGCTCCTAATATTCACATAACAGTAGTATTTTCTTTTGCAAGAAGAACCTGTCCAGATTCAACCCAAATAAGGCTGTTGAACCTAACAATGTCTAAGGGAGGCAGTTGTCCCTGCATGGTTCAAGACCACCACCATCCTCCCAGGGACAAAAAAGACAACTGCCTTACTGACTACGGGCCCATAAAACTTACGCCAGTCATCAAGAAGCACCTCTTGAATCTAGTCATGAGTCACTTTAAGACCACAGTTCCCACCTCACTGGACCCCCTGTAGTTTGTTTATTGGCCCAACTGCTTTACAGATGACACCATAGCAGTTGCCCTTCACCTGGCCCTGACTGCCCTCCAGAACGACACATAGAAGCATTTTCTGATATGATGCCGCAATCGACAGGAGGATATCATTTGTCAGTGCCTTCCAAAACCATGTTATGATGTGACACAGCCATGGTTAAGGTTTGATAGGTTTAGACACAAACACACCTTAGGTAAGGTTCAGGGAAAGAACATGGTTTGGGTTCAAATAAGTACTTAGTTAAGGTTAGAAAAACATCTTGGTTTAGGTTAAAATGAGTACTTTGCTAGGGTTACGGAACGATCATGATCATGGTTTAAAGAAACCGACGTTGATAGTTGGTAGGAAACAGGAAATGATCAGCGGTCTCTCCCGTGTTGAAGTCCCAGGTTTTGTTGACCCATCCATCCTCCCTCTGTGGACTTTTTGGCTTTATAACAACATCAACTGAATTCCTCCTTGGCTCTCAACGGACAAAAGTCATAATTACTACAGTTGCTAGAGGGCTAAACAAATGTCATTTTTGGGCATTTGCGGAATCAACTTCATTTGACCGTTCAACACAATACTCCCAGAGGAATTAGGCAAATTAGGAAGGTTTTCGGAGGAAGGTTTTCAGGCCTGCTGGGCCTCACTCCAGGAGCTCCATGTTCTTTGGAAGGCAAATTACCTTGTTGCGACGGTAACTGTACGGCTTGAGGGCAGTCTGGATTAGTTCAGATGCTGAGAGGTAGTGAGGTGTTGCTTTTCTATGAGTCTTGTAGGCTGAGTGTTGGTTTGTGCATTTAGATGTGTTTTACCTTTAACATATTTTATTTTACATTATTTTAATGAATAAACAGTATGGTGGTAATTTGTCACAGTGAACTTTATACTTGTGTGTGATTGTAATTGTGTGACGAATCTATTGATTAATTGTTTTAAAGGTGGGGATGTTACGGCTGTATGTGTTTCCCTGTACTGTTTGTCCCTTTTCCTCTTCTGTCCTCTCTCGCTCTGCCCAGGTTTGCCACATCTTGATTGCTCA
Organism: Macquaria ambigua; assembly: GCA_008360985.2. Classification (NCBI taxonomy): domain Eukaryota; kingdom Metazoa; phylum Chordata; class Actinopteri; order Centrarchiformes; family Percichthyidae; genus Macquaria; species Macquaria ambigua. The sequence goes on along the minus strand of VMKM01003884.1, from coordinate 16,037 downwards.
ATGAGGTGCACCTGGCCGGTGAATGAAATGCTTAACAGCTCCTGTGCCAGCATCCGAGGAGAGAGGCTTCTGACGTGGGGGCTGCTGGTCTCGCTGCCTCTCAGTCTGGGATTTTGTGTGGCTTTTGTGTTTTATGGTAGCTTTGATTTAGTGTCTTGGTTGTTTGTATGTCTTTATGTTAATAAATCCCATGGCTTTGGTTGTGTTTCTCTGTGGTTGGTCAGTGTTGGAGGGTTTGTTCGCCCAATATCACCTCAGTTTTATATTTAAAAAAAGCCCCTCAGCATCATCTCAAGACTATTAGACCTCCTCTCACCCATTTTCTCTGCATTCACACAGGGACTACAGAGAGTAAGTATCCTGAGCAGCTGCATCACTGTCTGATACAAAATAGTAACACCTCAGACCGCTCTCAGCAGACAGCAACAGCTGAGAACATCATGTTTCCCTCCACCACAGAGGATATTTCCTGCACCATAAACACTGAATCCACACTTACCTGAACTGAATGAACAGTCCTACCTCCTCTCTGCGAGTCACACAGCAACATTAGCACTCACACCTTATATAGACTATATCTCCTGGACTGTACACTTTACATGTTGTTGCTCATTACTTGTACTTATACTACTATAATTCTCCTCACTGTGTGTTTATGGGTTGACAAAAACAATCTGCTTCTTGGGTTCAACAATCCCTAAAGAAAAAGGACTGAAAAAGACTTTTCTCCTTGCCCACTTATATACTATATACCCACTCATAATTCTTAAATCTTTCTCGATCCATCTCTTTCTCTTTGCTCTAAAATCAGAGCCATCCATTCTTTACAATGAATCCCCCCTTTTTTTCTTTTGATTCCTCCTGGAACTTCTAACTGTGGAAGTCATCCAGTGCAGTAGACGGTCTCGGAGACTTTAAGCTTGCTATATCACTACTGCTGCTGTAACTAATTGCAGATAGACTGGCTATTGATTTGCTTCCAGACACAGAGCAGATGTTTGTCTGCAGTTTTAGTAAAAGCAGGCAGTAAATCCACAAAAGAAGAGAAGAATTTAGAGGCTTTTCATTTTTGAGGGTTAGACATATCCCATTCTTTATTGTTTGTTTGTGTTGCCAAATGTTAGGAAGAAACGTCAGAGCTTTTCACTGCAACTTGCATCGTAAACCGAGGATGACAGAAAAATTAAAAGTTGGACATAAATCTTACAAAAAATGACATTCCTCACAAGTTTGGATTTCTTTGTTGCTGTTATAAGAGATGCATTACCAAACATGAACTTTCATGCTCTGGTACATTATTACTGCAGGTGTATGATATCCTCTTTTCTACAAGAAAAATTCATGTAATATCTTTTTACTATTAATATTTTAATGTGCAATGGACACACTGGGTACAGGATATGCAAAACAGTACGCTTTTGATATGGACCTTCTGTTTGACAAGTGAAATATCCATATTATTCATTACACATATCCATGATTTAAACAATAGCTATAATGTAAAACTGTATTTTAATCCAAATTTAACACTTCAATATGCATGTAATTTTAGTACAGACTGCCTCGCCTGTTATGCACCACAAGCCATCCGTTCCTCTAATTCATTCCCATTTACATGGAGCAATACTGCCTGATAACACAATGGTATTTCCTGACGGCACACCCGCTGCCCATGCTTTAATTTACATCTTGATTTATGAGCTCCAGAGAGACAAAAAAAGAGAAAAATAAAACAACCCACACAGACCTTCTCTGAATAACTGAATGTACAATAGGCAAAAGTACATTAAGGTGATTAGTTGGACAAATGAATTGTGTTTGCATTTGCTCCCAGCAATGTTCCTGTGTCATTTAGTTTAATAAGTACAGACGTGTCACCTCACTGGTTGAGTGGACCGGCGCAGAAGCCACAAAGGGATTGCGTGCTGGGTGGTTTAAATTCGGCTACTTTCACTGCTTGCTTTTCATCTGTTTGGTATCTGGAAACTCTGAGGAGGAAGATAAGGTTTGTAACCCTCTGCAGGGAAAGGAAAAGATATGATACTGTTGGCAGGAGAAGGATTTCACTGCACAGGGTAAGAAACAATTACATAGAGGGAAAGAGGAAGGAAGAGGGGGTAGAAGAGGGATAGAGGATGGAAAATGGATGGCTAATATAGTACAATACTGGAAACTCCTGTTAAATAAATAAAGAGAGAGGTAAAGAGGGTAAAAAGTAGCTAGAGAGAAAGAATATCTTTAAATGAAATTACTTGAAAAGCTGTAGACATGAATAATGTGAACATTACATTCAGGCACAAAAGGACTCTGCTGAATTAGCTTGAAATTGAACAATTATTGGTCGTTCGGTTATATGAATAGTTTAGCTAGTAGTTAAGTTTAGGAAAGTAAAACAACTTTATCAGGTGAGACAGCAACACATGTTTTGGGTAAGGTGTGAATTAAGGCTAGGGGCCTCATCTTCTGTTTGTAGAATGTATGAAGTTGTTTTTCAGTAAAATACCTGCAGCCTTCAGCAGCAGGAATAAGTTCATCGCATTTGCATTCTCCAGTTTTATGATGCACGGTGCTTGCACAGCGGGTAGCCTACCTTCATTAATTATTTTAATCTTCCGGCTCACCAGGATTTAACAGTAATTGACCTTCTGTGCTTTTGTATGAGCTGTTCCACACAGATTCATGTGCATAGAGTGAGATCATGCAGCGGCCCACTTTTTTACTAAATCCCCAAACTACTACTACCTGCGGATAATCCAAATAGATTCTGGTGTGTCAGTTTATGTAAGTGACTGTTGCTTTTCTCATAGCATTTACAGTAGTGGCATTGCTGTTGTCGCTTAGCAACCTAGTTTATTCGCTCCAAACCAGCTGATGGAAACTCAGAAGTTTGCTTAAAAATTGCTTGTCAATTGAATGGAAACATGGCTAATAAGCATCCATAGAGAATACCTTTTGAGCTGTTGTGCAGCTGAGCCTGACCTCTGACCTCCCCTGAGAGAAGGCATGGAGTGTTATTTGTCCCTCAAGGGTGTCCTTAAAGTGTCCTTAAAGAGGAAGGAAAATGTAGAAAAAAGCCATAAATCAGATGAAAGAACGACACAGAAAGATTGAAAGATAACAACAAATAGATGAAGGGATGATAGGCAAAATGGAAAAAAAGTAGTGAGTAAAAGAAAAGTGCACCAGACTGAATGTTAACCCCCACTGTGCCAGAGACAGCTGCTCGTCTTCTTTCCTAGAGGTGCTAAAGCCAGGACCTTGTCCAAATACAGCAGCTGTAAAACAATAAACAAGTGTAAAGGAAGGCAGAAGGAAGGAGGGAGAGATTGAGTAGGAGGACAGGGAATTAAGATGAGTCCATAGCACAAATACAGGGACAAGAAATGGGAGGACAAGGAGGGAGCAAGAAGGCCACAGAGGTATGAAAAAATCAAAGGGAGCAGGAGGGAGGCTTTGCAAGAAGAGAGGATGTCGATGCCTTCAAAGCACTATTTCTCTGTCCACTCAGTGTGAGGAATATGCGACAGAGGAGGCGGGAGGATAGGAGGGAGGACAACACCTCAGAGTGCTATTCTGCCACTGTTAGTTCAGAGTGAGTGCCCTCGTAAAGAGACCGAGAGGCTGGGGGCCGTTTATGGTGCCAGCTTCTTTAGAAACAGATGTTTTACTGGATCAACCAGGCACTGTAGGAGAGCTGGAGGAGGAGGGACAGGTAATAAAGACCGGAGCTGACAGACAGAGAGAGGAGCTCAAAGCCAGAGAAGAAGAAAAGAAGAGGGAGGGAAGGCCACGATAATGAGGCTGGCAAAGAGCGGAGTTGATACAGACTGAGAGAAAGAAAGAAAGATGAGGGTTAAGGGAACAATCTGAAACAAACAACAGACTGTTTTTTTGTTTTTATTCTTGGGATTTTTCATGCCTTCACTTGCAAAGCACTTTGAAAAGTTTTGTTTTTATTTGCGATTGGGAGCAACTGGGCTGACGAACTGACAAAGCAAGTCAAAAGAACAAAGTTGCAATTATTCTTACTTTAACAAGTGCAACGTTATTTATTATTTATTGTAGTGATGTATGAGTTAACAAGAGTGTACAGCCGTGCGAGCAGCTCTGTGAAGCTGTAGTAGACATTCAGACCGGAGACAGACATGAAATACTGTCCACGAAGTCCACTTCAAGTAACACATTCATGAGTTTGAAGGCTTATCAGACACCTGCACACTGCACAGAGGTTAGAAACACAATTTTATAACTCTGAAAAATGATCAAGGTGGCAATTATTTTATATTTTGTTGCGATGATTGTCGGGTAAACAGTGGAACTATGCCATTCCTGAAGTATTCCACCAGGAACACATGTTTGCATGTATTTGATTGGCCGCCGCAGCGCCTTTCCGGATGACATCGCATCACGATCCGGCAGAAGTTGAGCCATATTTAACTTTTTTGCCAGACAAACTTCCATGTTTATATGGCTCCATTCAAATGAATGGGGAAGCTACATGTTTTTGCGCAGAGCTAAAGTCGGTCTGAATGCAGTCATAGGCACCATGGTGCTTTGAGCTAAATGCTGACATCAGCATGCTAACATGCTCACAAGGACAATTTAACATGTCACCTTAGTTTGGTGTGTTAGCATGCTAACATTTGCTAATTAGCATTAAAAACAAAGTACAGCTGAGGGAATGTGATGAGTTTGTAGTGGACAAAATAAAGTTTTGACCTGATGATGGCGCTAGAGGGAAAGTCAGAGGATCACAAAAGTTAGTACCATTTATCCTGTGGGGACCATGAATGTGGGGAATTTCATGTCAGTCCATCAGATAGCTGTCAAGGTATTTCACTCAAAATTACAAATGTCTAGAGAAAAAGTGTGGGGATCATCAAAGTCAGTAGAATTCATCCCCAGGGCACCATGAATGTGAATGAATTAAATGTTCATCCCTTTTCATTTTCCCAAAGACTTTAAGGGCTTTTTTTAATGGTAGTTATTTTAAAACGGCAGGATAGTCAGTTCTATATGCCGAAGACTTTTTCTGCAGGAGCAACCACTATTCAGGTCGTCCTTCAGTAAGACATTGATCTGCTCTCTAACTGTTCAGATGTACTGTAAATCATTTGTCAGGAGATTACTGCAGGGAAGAAGGTTGCTCTGAAGACAACAGGAAATGGTTTTAGGACAGTATGACTTCCTAAAACCTAAAACCTTCCCTGTTTCGTCTTTCACTGCTTCGTGTCCCTCATGTTGAGGTGAGAAGTAGTAGCAGTAGCTTGGCGCTAATGGGGACGAGGGTGGGGTTTATTTATTTATGGGCTCAGCCCCACAATAAGCCAATCAGTTTAACACCTGAACACGCTGAACAATCAGCAGAAGACGAGGCATAAGTGCTGGTTCACATCGTTGCACTGTTTGCTGAGTTGTTCTTCATGAATCCGCACAGAGAAAGTGAGTGAGTTGGCAACAAAGACGGTGAAGGTGGTCGTAGCTATATATTTATTTTTTGTACAGCCACACACACAAATACACACAAATTATTAATTTGCGTGCAGAAATGGTAACCCCCCCCCCCCCCCAACTCCCCCATATTTCCTGCACCATAAACACTGAACTCCCCCCCAACCCAACCCAACCACCCCCCCCTTTGAACACAGAAGCACTGAAACCAGTTATTTACTTCTACTTAACTGTGCCAGAGGGCTTTTTTAGCCCCTGCAGGCACTTAAATGCACTCAATTTTGACACATGACCACAGAGTTAAGTTTAATCAAACGCTCTTTAATTTAAAAATCCATCTTTATTCATCTTGTGGTTGACCAGGTCAGACCGTCAGTCAAGTGCTATCTTAATACGAGTGTGAACTTTTGACCCCCACAGCCCCTCTGAGTATGTGAGGATCTTTAAAAAAGCTGATTTTGAAGACGAACACACAGGGAGGTTTTTTTTTGTCCAACCAACATGAATCATACTCACTTGCTCTCATACACATTACTCCCAACCATCTATACTTCTTACCCTCTTTGTATGCTTTTTCTTTCCTCTGCTCTCTTTTTCAGAAACACACACACACACACACACACACACACACCCTCCCCCCTCCCCAGTGAATGTGTGCATTTCATGTTAAAACCTGCACTAAGTGGCTGCAGGTCAGTCTAGTCTCTGCTGAGCCTCTCTGAACATCCCTTATTAATGAGCCTCGTGGCCGTGGGGAAGAAGCACAAACTCACAACACCTAATGTACAGATGAGAGGGAGGTTAAGGGAGGACGGGGGTGAAGAAAGGGACAGATGGGGTAAAGAAAAAGGAAAATAATTGGAGCGATGAGGATGGGGGCGGGCGGAGAGAAGGAGGAAGGCACTGAGAGACGAATGGAGGATAGAGATAGAGGAGTAAACAAAGCAGAAGAGGGTCGACAGAGAGAGTAAAAGACAGAAAGAGGCATGACGGAATGAAAACGCTTCAGCGTGACAGAGGAGACAAAAGGAGAGGGTGAATCCAAACATTTTTATGAACTAACTATTACCTGAAGACTCTTCTGGAGTCAGTGTATGTCCCACAGGTTGCGAGTCTTTCTCGTCCTTGTATCTCGTCACGCTGCAAAGCGGATTACAACGGCAAAGCCAAATAAAACCCCCGCAGCACGCACACGCACGCCGTTCAACACTAACAGGTATGAAAAGGTGTTTGGAAACGCAGTCAAAAATGTCAAAAGCTGAGCTACTCATCCATTTCAGTTCCATATCTTTGATATCAGGTGAATGTGCATCGCCTGTACAGTCAGTCCAGATGGAGGATCTTTGGAAAATGTTGCAGGTTGCATGACATTGCTTTACAGTAAGTCGAGAAGAAACTATAAAAAAAGAAAGAGCCCCTCTAACAACAGAGAAAAAAGAAAAGAAAAAAGAGTCTCAGAGTTGCCACAAATCCTATCAGTGTGATTTGAAATGCTTTTATTTGAGATAAGAGGTCAATAGCGTTTGTTCTCTCAGGCAAAGCCATCGACAAATTAAAGCTCCTTAGTTTAGCTCTTTTAAATCAGCACAAGGCCCGGCAGATAATTGTGCTGATTTACACTGTATTCCAGCAGAAAAGTTTGTTTTTGCAAAGAAAACAATCTTTAAAAGTGCCACTAGATTTGGTTCATTTTGTTCTTTATATAATTCTGAAAGTGATTATTCTGACTTTTGATCGTCTTCGGCCTTCTGTATCCTGGACTTCGTCCTTAGACGTAGACGTTTTTTGTCTCTCAGCAGTTATTTCCTCCAAACTTTTCAAGTACTTAATGTTAATCTCATCCCAATTAATTGTAATCCCTCTTTCCCTTTGACTGTAACTGCTCTCTCTACATGATTGTTTTATGGCCACAGTAATAATGCAAGGACACTAAGGCCCTGACCTTTGTGCCCCTTACTCCTGCAGTGGAATCATTTCTGTTTTTTAATAACAGAAAGAGTTCATTCAAGGTTAACCCAAATGTTCTGGTCAGTGTTCTATAACTGAGATTAGGTCTGCAGGGAAACACAAGCAGAGTGTGTAGATAATATTCATAAGCATGTTCTGTGTCAGGGTCATACACTAGTCAAAGGGGCACCACACAATCCGCCTTTTTCCTGGCAGAAAAACAAGTTTAATAATGTCCTGCAGCAGAAAACTGAAACTAACACGTTTAAATTTGGAGTTTATTTAATGTAATTCAGTCTGTGTGATTCTATGCAGCACTGTGGTTTAAGCAGTGAAGAGTATGGAGCTGCAGTTTCAGACTGACGACAACCTGTGACAGCTGCAGTCTCATGTGAACGGGTCAGACGTGGGGGGAACGCGTTCGTTCATTAACCTGCGTCAAACACCAAAGCAGCCTGAGAATATGACGACTTTTTTTCCTCTTGATTTCTCTATTTTTCCTCTCTGTGTAGCTGACAAGGCAGTTTTATACCAACTTTTATCACAAACAAAAGTGTGTTTATTGAATTCAGGGCCAGATTTAGGCTACTGTGGCTTTTGCGCTGGTCTTTCAGACACAGACACGTGGTGTATTTATCAAACAGGTGCACCAGGCAGTGTTTTCAAGGTGCATCCGTCTTTATATCACATGTTCAAGGGAAGACTGAGGAAATAGTAGGAGGGGAACAGAATAGAGGTTGATTATGTATTCCGCTGAATTCACACAAGGTCACACAATTAGCATTGGCTAGCTTTGCAGTGAATTTTTGCAGATGGGATTTAAACGAGCCACAAAGTAGGTTGCAGTGGGGAAAAGAAACATCCATTCAACAAAACCATTAAAAGAAAAATTAAGCAGTTAGGATATAATTAATGAACACAATATCTGGTTTCTGGTGGACGGGGTGTTGTAGATTGTGGTCGCAAATTCAATGTAACCAGCGCACATTTATGCCATTTTCTAAGTAAATCTGGTCCTGAATTCCTAAATGTTTCATACACAAGGAAATGTCTTTCAAGCGCCGATAAACAGACGGCTAGTTGTTGCAGTTTCCAAAGCCACTTTGGAGCTATACGATCAAATTCAACCAGTAGTTGAGTTCATGGTGCATCATGCTATAATAGATGGATAGATTTTAAAACAACTAAGGAGACAGGAGAGATCTTGTAAACTGAAATAGAAGCAACGAACACAAATGCGTCAAAATGAAGATCATGAAAATCAACTGTAACTCTAACCATAAAACTATGATTTAATAAAAACAGAGTACTTGTATACACAGTGTAATGTTCATACTTAATCAATGTGTATGTAATAAAAACAAGCTCATTGTGATTAGAATAATACAGATGGTAGCTCTTCAGCACATAATATATTGCTCGGTGCACACAACAGATTATTAATAACATAAAACAAACACGAGCTGCGTTTAGTCAACTAATGTTTCCATTTATTTCTGCATGAAAAACTATCTTCCACTTCACGAGCATAAACACCTCATGCTATGTATTAGATGCTGTATGTAGTGTTGCTATTTCTTCTCACATTGTACAGTAAAGTGAATTACAAATCTCAATAAATAGCTTGATGTATACGGTGCTAGGAAATGTCTCAGCATGCTTTCTCTGTGTCACTTTTTTCTCTCTGATTGTTTCTTTTTATTCTCTCTCTCCGTGACAGACTCCTGCTGTACTTTTCTTTCCTCTTGACTTGTATCTTTGTCTCCTGCTTATTTCTTTCAGTCTATGACGGCCTCCCTCTGCGTCTTCCTTTCCTCTCTCTCCCTTCCTCCCTTCCTCTCTTTACACCGTCAGACTTACTGCACCTTTCCAAGGCTCATACTTAATAAGTAGTAGAATTTAATATCACAGCTGTGACTTCAACAGTAAAATAGCAGGGCAGATACACCGATCAGCCATAACATTATGACCACTGACAGGTGAAGTGAAGAACATTGATTATGTCGTTACACTGGCACCTGTCAGAAGTCTCGAAGTTGATGTGTTGGAAGCAGGAAAAATGGGCAAACGTAAGGATGTTAGCGACTTTGACAAAGACCAAACTGTGATGGCTAGACGACTGGGTCAGAGCATCTCCAAAACTGCAGCTCTTGTGGGGTGTTCCCGGTCTGCAGTGGTCAGTACCTACCAAAAGTGGTCCAAGGAAGAAAAACCAGTGAACCGGCAACAGGGTGATGGGCGGCCAAGGCTCATTGATGCGCGTGGTGAGCGAAGGCTGGCCCGTGTGGTCCGATCCAACAGGAGAGCTACTGTAGCTCCAATTGCTGAAAAAGTTAATGCTGGTTCTGATAGAAAGGTGTCAGAACACACAGAGCATCGCAGTTTGTTGCGTATGGGGCTGCGTAGCCGCAGACCGGTCAGGGTGCCCATGCTGATCCCTGTCCACCACAGAAAGCACCTACAATGGGCACATGAGCATCAGAACTGGACCATGGAGCAATGGAAGAAGGTGGCCTGGTCTGATGGATCACATTTTCTTTTACATCATGTGGATGGCCGGGTGCGTGTGCGTCGCTTACCTGGGGAAGACATGGCACCAGGATGCACTATGGGAAGAAGGCAAGCCGGTGGAGGCAGTGTGATGCTTTGGGCAATGTTCTGCTGGGAAACCTTGGGTCCTGCCATTCATGTGGATGTTACTTTGACACGTACCACTTACCTAAACACTGTTGCAGACCAAGTCCACCCCTTCATGGAAACGGTATTCCCTAATGGCAGTGGCCTCTTTCAGCAGGATAATGCGCCCTGCCACTCTGCAGAAATGGTTCAGGAATGGTTTGAGGAACACGACAACGAGTTCAAGGTGTTGACTTGGCCACAGCACACCTTCAGAGGTCTAGTGGAGTCCATGTTTCAATGGGTCAGGGCTGTTTTGGCAGCAAAATGGGGACCTACACAATATTAGGCAGGTGGTCATAATGTTATGGCTGATCGGTGTATATATGCTGCACATCTGGCTGAATGAGTTTGAACCTACTGAGAGCACAAAACATGGAGGAAAAAGATGACAGACAGGAGAACGGGGGCACGAGGAGGGAGGGAGGAAAGGAGCGGGGAAGGGTGGAGGGTGCTGCGATAAAAAATTGCCTCACACTAAATTAGTGCTGCGAGTCACAATCAGTCACACTTCAAAGGAGGAATTTTGTTTGGAAATTGGATTGGTGAAGATGCTGGATTTGATCAAAATGAGATCGAGACCTTGTAAATCTTCATATGGTATGATAATATGGTAGAGACAGATGAGCAATATATGTATATACTGTATGTATATATGAGAAGGAGTGTCATATAGAGATCCACTGTCTTGTCATCCAAATGAATTTTCTCTCTTCTTCTCTCCTTTTCACTCTCTCTCCATCACTCTGTTTCTTCAGTATATCACTCTTTATTCTCTTTAACATCTTTCTCTTCTCTCTCATTCTCCCCGTTTCACAGTATGTCCACACTAAGCCGGATACATCAGTTTTGGTCCTCCGTCCACACAACTGTAATTTGTATCATCCAAAAAAAAAGAGCTTTTTTGAAAACAATCTTCTGAAAATGCCTGCTCAACAATTTTCCACCTTTTCATTTAAAATGTCATATGATATAGCCGATCACAGCTGTCGTCATTAACCTGTCATTTGATTGACATCTCAGTGCAGCAGCGCAGACTTTACTGTTTGCCAAAGATAACAGGTAGCTGGTATTTTATGACTGTTCAGTTGTCTCACATAATAATATGTAAATTAAAACAACTAAATCATGAGTTCAGCAGACAAACAAAGGGTACAACCAGCTGAGACTCAGGAGAGTAACCACTCCTTACTCCTCTCCTCCTTCAGAGGACAGAGAAGAAGAGATTCAGCTGTTTTTCTACTGTTCAGGTGTGTTAGTGTGGATGGAGATCCCTGGTCCAATCAGATCATCTCGTTATTCTCTTTGTCTATTTGATACTCTTGCTCTCAGACCTTCTTTCGCTCATCTCTTGACTCGCAACATCCTTTCTTGTGATGGATTATTCAACATGTAGTCCATTTAGCCATAAAGTAAACACGGTCAGTGATGTGTGTCGTCCATGTGCATATTAATGCTAATGCATCTATCTATAGACTGTAGAGACTGTAATCTCTGCAGCACTCATTTCCAGGACTTCCATGTTCAAGTTCATCAATCGATATCTCCAATATTTACATCCTGTAAAAGCATAAGTCACTGTATTACATTTATGTATTAATGGTAGGCGTCGCTCCTTCATGCATCTCCGTTTGGAAACAAACACTTCACATGGACGTCTGCTGATTGACTTCATATTACGCCATCAACTGCCATTTACACACTGCAGGTCTGTGCTTCATCTGCAGTAACTCACTTAACAAACACTCTCGTCCGGGTCAACTTACAAGAAATCAGCAGATGGCAGTTCGGTGTGTTGCCAAATGACACGTGTAAACTGACCTCTTGGCAGTTATATGCACAAATACATAGGAGGATATTAGCAGGCAGCTACTTTCCCCAGAAACAAACATTAAAGTATTTTAAACTTTGTTAACCAGACATTATTCAGATTCAGACAACTTTATTAATCCCAAGAAGGGTAATTCATTAGCAGCTTACCCCGTCCATACACACAACTCCAAAACTCACAGACAACAGATAAACATACACACGTGGACAAAATTGTTGGTACCCTCCGTTAAAGAAAGAAAAACCCACAATGGTCACTGAAATAACTTGAAACTGACAAGTAATAATAAATAAAAATTTACTGAAAATTAACTAATGAAGATCAGACATTGCTTTTGAATTGTGGTTCAACAGAATCATTTTAAAAAACAAACTAATCAAACTGGCCTGGACAAAAATGATGGTACCCTTAACTTAATATTTTGTTGCACAACCTTTTGAGGCAATCACTGCAATCAAGCGATTTCTGTAACTCTCAATGAGACTTCTGCACTTGTCGACAGGTATTTTGGCCCACTCCTCGTGAGCAAACTGCTCCAGCTGTCTCAGGTTTGAAGGGTGCCTTCTCCAGACTGCATGTTTCAGCTCCTTCCGCAGATGTTCAATAGGATTTAGATCAGGGCTCATAGAAGGCCACTTCAGAATAGTCCAATGTTTTGTTCTTAGCCATTCTTGGGTGTCTTCAGCTGTGTGTTTTGGGTCATTATCCTGTTGGAGGACCCATGACCTGCGACTGAAACCAAACTTTCTGACACTGGGCAGCACATTTCGCTCCAGAATGCCTTGATAGTCTTGAGATTTCATTGTACCCTGCACAGATTCAAGACACCCTGTGCCAGATGCAGCAAAGCAGCCCCAGAACATAACCGAGCCTCCTCCATGTTTCACAGTAGGTACAGTGTTCTTTTCTTTGTAGGCTTCATTTTTGCGTCTGTGAACATAGAGCTGATGTGACTTGCCAAAAAGCTCCAGTTTTGTCTCTTCTGTCCAAAGGACATTCTCCCAGAAGCTTTGTGGCTTGTCAATATGTATTTTGGCGAATTCCAGTCTCGCTTTTTTATGATTTGCTTTCAACAGTGGTGTCCTCCTCGGTCGTCTTCCATTAAGTCCACTTTGGCTCAAACAGCGACGGATGGTGCGATCTGACACTGATGTACCTTGACCTTGGAGTTCACCTCTAATCTCTTTGGAAGTTGTTCTGGGCTCTTTGGTTACCATTCGTATTATCCGTCTCTTCAATTTGTCATCAATTTTCCTTTTGCGGCCACGTCCAGGGAGGTTAGCTACAGTCCGGTGGACCTTAAACTTCTGAATAATATGTGCGACTGTAGTCACAGGAACATCAAGCTGCTTGGAGATGGTCTTATAGCCTTTACCTTTAACATGCTTGTCTATAATTTTAATCTCCTGAGACAACTCTCTCCTTAGCTTTCTGTGGTCCATGTTCAGTGTGGTACACACCATGATACCAAACAGCACAGTGACTACTTTTCACCCTTTAAATAGGCAGACTGACTGATTACAAGTTTGAAGACACCTGTGATGCTAATTACAGGACACACCTTAGTTTAACATGTCCCTATGGTCAAATTATTTTCAATCTTTTCTAGGGGTACCATCATTTTTGTCCAGGCCAGTTTCATTAGTTTGTTTTTTAAAATGATTCTGTTGAACCACAATTCAAAAGCAATGTCTGATTTTCATTAGTTAATTTTCAGTACATTTTTATTTATTATTACTTTTGTCAGTTTCAAGTTATTTCAGTGACCATTGTGGGTTTTTCTTTCTTTAACGGAAGGGTACCAACAATTTTGTCCACGTGTGTACATGGGTCAATACAAAGAAGCAACGAGCAGCAGTAAATAAATAAAAGTCTCCGCCTGCAACATTTTCAAATGAATGTAATCTAATACAATTTGTTAGCACAGCTCCTCTGAGACAGTTAAACTGTCCTTTCCACACCTGCTTTCACTACTTTTAAGTGAATGCTTTAAAAATAGATTTTATTAGTTTTGTAAGTAAATAAACAAAAAACATGCAAATTTGAGAGATACAATGCAAATCTATCATTTTAAGCTATGGAGATTTCATTTAAACAATAGATCCTGATTAGGTATTGAGATTGTTGAGAAAGGGTAAATCATGGCTATCTGGTTTAAATGTCAGCAAGGTCTGGTGTAAATTTCTCATCTTCATAGCCCCATAGGTTACGCTAATCATGCTGAAAGTGTCTATATCTGCCCAGGAATAGAGCAGGTCAAGAAAGGGTTAAGATGGGCTATTATCTGCCATTTAAATGCCAGCATGGCTCGGCGCAGATTTCTCATCTTCCCTGCTTCCATAGCTACGTCCCCGATGGCCGATTGTAAATTTATCCATTGTCTCTGTGTCCTGGGCCAGCTGAGCCAACTAATCAATTATAATCAGGTAACCAATCAGGGCACAGGTACACCAATTAGGGAGCGCCAGGGATCCTGGGAATATCAATTAGAAGACCTGATTTGGCTCTAATTTAGAGCAGCTGCTACCGAGCTCTCTGGGTGACAGCTAGTATTCCCCTTTCTAGGACCGTGGTGTCTGCACCTGACATACACACACACACACACACACACACACACACACGCACTCTTCAGTCCACACACACATGCGCACAGAAATTCTGCCAAAAATGTATGAGAAGAATGACACATATTAGATGCACATACATAAAAAGTCAGAGAATGCACACACACAGAAAACTAGAAACAAAGTCACAGATGTACAATATGTGTGTGTGTGTGTGTGTGTGTGTGTGTGTGTGTGTGTGTGTGTGCAGGAAGTGCTGAACACACACACACACACACACACACAGTAACATAGTATGGGATAATAATCCTTACTATTTGCTCAGAGTAGCGGTGCGGAACCACTCTGAGCTCCTGAGGACAAAGTCACATTCTAGCCGTCACTTTCTCCTCCTCACTCCTCTCTTCTCCTCTGTTCTCCTCGTCTCTTGTTCAGTTTCTCCTCTTCCTCCTCATCTCTTCTTAACTAGTCTCTCAATCTCTCTCTTGCAGTTCTCCTCTCCTCTGTTCTGTACCTTGGAGCACAGCGATCACACAGCTTGGTAGTGAATATATGGAGCATTATTTCATTTATGCAGTATTTTATATTTAAGGATATAGTTTGTTTGTAAAGGAGATATTGTTAATCCATGTGACAGAAAATGCAATCTTGAAATGTCTTTTTGTAAGTTATTACTTAAAAACTACTGCTCCAAGTACTTTTTAAATTGCTTTGACAGAAGCGCAGAAGCTCAGTCAGTTCATGTATTGTTTATGTCCATAAATCACCACTTTACAATTGATTATCATGATCTAAAATCATCTCTGGAGCTTGATATTTTGCAGCGGTTGTCCCTGAAATTATCATACCTGACCTGTTGAAACATTTATTTTAATATGTGAAAAAAGACACAACTTGAACTTCACAGTGTAGAGGACCTTCCATTCATTACTCAGGGAACAAAAGTCCCAGGTAAGTGAACAGAAGGCCTCCAATGATAAAGGCAGCGCTGCTGCTCAGTGGCTGACAGTATTTGACTGGACGCATGCTGGGCAGCAGATGTGAAAAAGGCTCAAACAAATCAAACTTTTCCTGGATAAATCAAATAAACAAATAAATTGCACAAGCAACAATATGGTGCTGAGACAAAGGCTGATAAAACCCATGTTCATTAAAACACAATTCATTTCACCCTTAAATGCTAATTGGCTTTTGCCTTTCTGTTCTGTTAATTGAACTGTTTGGGGAAATGTGCTTGTTTTGCCCAATTGCACTACAGTTTTTGTGCATTTGTGGCTGTATTATTAGAATGTTCATTTGTAATATCAATAAATTACAACAAAAGTTAGTATAACAAATTGCCCAGCTTGAGAAGAGATAAGACGAGATGAAACTCTAATAGTTGCTTTGTAACAGGTGGGGATTCTGTAAACGGTTACAACCAACAATGGAGAAAATGATGTATTAGAGCATCTCAAAACCACAAAATATTATCAGTATAGAAAGAATTTATTGCATGAAAATACACCAGACCAGCACTAATATGTTGGTGTGTGTGTGTGTGTGTGTGTGTGTGTGTGTGTGTGTGT
>VMKM01003883.1:0-26752 GCA_008360985.2 Macquaria ambigua | reverse complement strand
CGATATGACATAATTTGTTTGTCCAAATTTGTCCACAGGATGACTGTTTCGTGTGTGTGTGTGTGTGTGTGTGTGTGTGTGTGTGTGTGTGTGTGAGCGCCACCAACCTCGCTCAGCCAGTAAATCTGACAGAACATTTGTTTGGCCTCTGAACCGTGATCACCCCACAGAGTCCTCTTTCTCTTTCTGTGTGTGTGTGTGTGTGTGTGTGTGTGTGTGTGTGTGCGTAGACATTTCACGAGGCCTGCTTAAGCCATCAGTGAAGAAGAGTAGAAATGGTGAAAGAGGGGAGATGCAATAGAAGAGGTTGAAATGATAAAACGAGAGGAAAGTGGAAATATTTCATGGTGAAAACTGAGCTTAAAGATTTCTGCTGGTTTGACTCAAAGTTACAGAATTCTTTAGGCAAACTAAGAAAGAAATGGATTCACGGCCGTTAGTTTCTACGTGAGAATATTGCCACTTCTTTGTTGTTTGTCTTCCGATGAAAGCATTGAGTATAGCCAGTATGAACTGATACCGACTAATAATAAGATTAGGAGTTAATTTGTGACCGAGTGGCGTTCTGTGGAGCAGATTTTTTCATCTTCAAACTGAGCCGGAGCCAGATAATAATTTCAGGATTAATCTTCATTTAAACCTCAAAGGTGGCACTAAAGAACATCAGTGCTATAGCTAAGGTAGTGCTCTTGATTGTGACAGGAAAAGGATGAAGGTTGAAGGTGAAGGCGATTTATTATCTAGGTCAGGAGGCCGGGACTCAGCAAAATCTTACAATGTAGATCGCAAAATGATTCTCAAGATAGGAAAGAAAAAGAACGTTACTGGTACACAAACTTTAGTTTATTTTTCCTGGCTTCTCTCAACTGTTTGCTTCTTCTTTGAGAGTTTTACCTGTTCTAAAAGCAAAGAGTGCACAGCCACCCTAGTGTCCATGTGAGGCTGTAATGCTCATTGTAAAGAAAAGCAAACTGTTAGATGGATAAAAAGAAGATATTGGACGAATTGAAAGTTTGACCTGTTGCTGGCGGATCACCAAAGTTCACACAGGCCATAAACATCTGCACAAAATTGCGTGGTGATCCCTCCATCATTTGTGGAGACATTTCACTCCGAACCACAAATGTCAACCTGCTGGTGGCGCTAGAAGCAAAGTAAAGAGATCACCAAAGTCGTTAGGATTCAGTATTGTCTCGGGAGCATGAATGACTGTACAAAAATTCATTCCTTAGCCCCAAGTTTCCTTTTTAAGCTTCTTTGCCTCTTCTCTTTGTCAGCTAACTCTGAAAAATGGCTGTTCTTTGGCTCCACCTACTTAGATTTCACTTAATCAATGAGATCGTTTCTGCACCATGCAGGTGAAGTTCAGTTGACATTACACCACCTACTTTGGTTACCTAGGTTGATGGAAACTGCACTTTTTGTGACATTTCAAACGCTCACAAACACTCAAAAGTTTGGTTGACAGTTGAAGGGACAAACAGTATAAAGCTTCCTCCAGGCTCTTTCTTCTCCTCCATCCCTCTTTCCCTCTGGTGATCGTCCACAGCTCAGTAATGACCATGACTTCCATAGCAAAAACACTTTCCTCTGCACTCTTCACCCCTGGGCTTTTACTGTAGGCGGAGAAATCGGAACGAAGAGAAATTGCGGAGCGGGCCATGATGGGGAGGAAAGTATGTGGAAGGAAATGAGAAAAGGAAAGTGCAAGACAAAAGGAACATCAGTGGCATTTTCCTGTGCACTCTTCACCTCCAGGATGGGAGAGGTGAAAAGGGCAGTGAGAGAGGGCGAAGGCAGGATGAGTATGAGAAAGACGAGCGATTAAAGGGGGTGGGTGAAAATGAAAATATGGAGATATGTAGGGAGAAACAAGAAAGACAAAAGGGGGAGAAGGGCAGAAAAGAAGCAAAGTTGGAGAGAAAAGGGAAAGGGGAGAGGAGTAAAACGGTTATGAGAGGATTTTAACGAGCATGTTGGGGTCTCAATAGAAACAGGGGGCCCTCTTTAGAGAGAAAGACCGTATATTTGTGGGTGTGTTAAACACATTGACCCTAAGCTTCCCATCAAGAGGGAGAGAGCGATGAGGGGAAGAGAAGAGAGGAGAGTGGCTGGGAATAAGAGATGACAAGATGAAATAAACGTACAAGGAATTGAGTGAATGAATCAGTCCGAATCAGAAAATAATGAGGTTAAAGGCATTTTGTATTCATGGATTGCCACTCTTTAGCCAAAGTACACCAAAAACAGGCAGCTGTTGTTTCACATACATGAATGGAAGCGAAGCGGAACGAAGAGAAAAAAGCAAATTTAAGAGTGGGAGGACGACAAGATGGAAGAGAGCGCAAAACATTTTCTAGTTCTCCTCCGTTAGGTCAAAAAGAGGCTACAAGTTGGAACCCACCATTAGCTTCTTGCAGAGTTCCTGACCTTCCTGTGCCTGTAACACCAGCCTTATGAACCCTCATCACTACATTACGGACCCTCTCCACCACGCAATGAACTCCCTGCGAGCCCATCAAGGACGCTCTTACGAGCCCCCGAGCGCTGTTTAAACTACAATTTCCCAGGCAGGCCCTCAACGCTGCACAAAGGCCCTCCTGTCACCCAAACTGACACCAAAACCTCTCCAATCATGCCGCTACACATGGAGAAGTGGCCTTGTGGTTTGGATGTGGCTGTGTTGTAACTGCGAGGTCATGGGTTCAGTCTCTGCAGTGGTCAGTCAATAAGACACTAACCTCCGTTTGACCCTTTCGGAGGCCTTTAACTTAATCATTTCCCATAGCAAATGCCAATAATGTAATAAAACAAAGTGCAGCGAAGCCTGTAATGTAATAAGAAGCAAATAATGCAAGAAAATATCGAAACAATAATGTAATGGCATTGTTTCCAGTATCGTTAAACTAATTTGTTGACGATTAACCCTATTCTCAAGCCAATTTTCAGTTTTAATAGGACATGAATATTTAAGGAAGCTCAGCGACCTTGACAAAGAGATTAATAAAAATCAGAGGAGCAAAACCGTCAAGTAAAACTTGAAAGAAAAGCATGTTTCAAAAAAAAGTGTAGGCAGTTCTCATAAGTAACTTTAAAGTGACCTGACCTTTGACAGCACCTTCTGAAATGTCAAAAATGCAGCGGCATCGATGAGAAAATAAGCCAGGTTTTCTCATTTCCTCAAAAATTGCCTCTTCAGAGTCATATAAGGTTTTTGCAGGATGCTAATGATTTGTTTTAGCAGTGGGGGGGCTCTATGGTAGCATGTTATAAATACCTTACGGGCCCCTCAGCAGCATCTTACGAGGGCCGTATGAACTGCTCATGAACCCTGGGTCTTTTCTCAGGCACCTCAAAGTAAACAACACAGAGGCTCCTTAACCCCCAAGACGGTCAACTTACTTAACAAGACGGACACATTAGCACCAGTCAGTGCTTAAACATCCAGCAAAACAAACCTGCCTTTTCCTAAATAAAAAGAGAATTACATGGTTATTAAAAATTATTCAATTCAAACTTCAATTGTAGGCTAATTTCAAGGGCTTTAGTAAGAAAGTCAGTCTTTATTTCTGGAAAAAATAACACTGCGCTCTCTGTTTTATATTATTATAAATTAATGATCTTTGAGTTTTGGACTGGGCACTGAGGACTAGGATTTAAAGACGTCACCTTGGTCTCTGGGAACTTTTTTGTTTTGTTCCTGACATTTTATAGACTAAACAATACTTGAAAAAAGATTTGACATTATCTGCATACAGGCAGTTGTTCTGCTCAACCTCCATGATGGCGCCAGATGTCATTTGTGCTGCAGAGAACCTTATTGGTGTCCTCTGCTCTGACTGCAGTACCGATTTTCCATGTTACAGGCTAATTAGTTTGTCACAGTACCCGCAGCCGTCTCCTGTTTAATACGCCCTGAGAGCCTTTTACATGCATGTTCTTTTTACAAACACATGAAGAGGGTGTGAAAGTAAGAAAAGAGGATGTGAAGTCCATGTTAACAGTGTGGGAGACACGACTTTTCCCACTCGTATATTGACAGACTGTCAGGCGAGGGTCAGCGACTTACTGTAACACGAGTGTGTGTGTGTGTGTGTGTAGGTGTGAGTCACCCAGCTAAAGGCCGATCCCTGTGCCAGCTCTCTGTTCTGTGTCACTATTAGAGAGCTCAGTGAACACATCATTAAACCTCAATAAAAAGCCTTTATTCACCCCCAAATTATTACAGCAGCATGTGTGAACCAAGCAGGCGTGTGTGTGTGTGTGTGTGTGTGTGTGTGTGTGTGTGTGTGTGTGTGTGTGTGTGTGTGTGTTGAGGTGAGTTGTAAATGAGTGTGTAGTAGTACAGTACATGAGAAAGAGAGATTGAATTCACAAAGAGTACTGTATTCCTCTCATGAAAGCCTTTGTATTTGGTAATATTCTTGGAAGGTGTGTGTGTGTGTGTGTGTGTGTGTGTGTGTGTGTGTGTGTGTGTGTGTGTGTGTGTGTGTGTGTGTGTGTGTGCGCACAACGGTTGGTCCAGTCATGTCAATGTAATGGAGCATGATGACTTATTACTGTAGGTGCCAGAGAGAGAGACAGAGTAAAGGCCCAGTAACACCAGAAAGTGGTACAGCAAAATTCACCCATGCGCGACATACTTTGCTTTAGAAGCTTAGTGGCGAAGTGACTACTCACAGGGACAGTTTGTGAACTACTGTAGCTGGCGAGCTAGCTGCTAACATGCTAGCCAGCCTGGAACATACAGTGCTGGTCAGTTTTCTGAGCTTCTTTCTTTCTTTCTATTTTCTCTGTAGTGGACCTTTTTGTTCTCAGGACTGTAGATGATTTTATTCAATAAAGAGTTATTGAAGTGGTCAGCCTGCTTACTTCCACAGCCTCCTCAACTGTCAGTTAGCGAGCTGACAGTTTGCTGTTTACTCTGAAGAGGTATATTGACTCCTGTCTCATAACTGTCTGCAAACATTCTTTTGTGGAGCATTTATACTCTGACAGAGGAAGGCTAAATAAAAGTGGATGGTGCAACACTCTGGCTCTGTTTGCTCAGAGCTCAGCACTGTCCAGACTGCCTGCTTGCATATTTAAATTAACAGACAGAAAGCGATGGAAACTAAGAAGAGACACATAACAAGAGAACGTGGGAGAAGGCAGGAGAGAAAGAGATGAATGACTTAACACTGCATTACTTTACTGCAACATTGGTGTGTGTGTGTTTGCGTTTGCGTGTTAACTTTATGTGCCAATGTACACAATTTGGCCAAAAGTATGTGGACACCCATGCCCAAACAATTTTAATGGTTTCCTGTGTCAACATGACGGTTACCCGCGTGCATGAAGCCAGATCCATAAAGAAAAGGTTTTTCCTAGCTTGGTGTGGAAGGGCCTGCACAGAACCCTGATCTCAACCCCGTCCAACACCTTCTGGATGAACTGAGCACAGACTGTGAGCCAGACCTTATCGCCCAACATCAGTGTTGGACCTCACCAATGCTCTTGTGGCTGAATGTGTGAAAATCCCTGCAGCCAGGTTCCAAAATCTGGTGGAAAGTCTGAAACCACAAGAGTGGAGCAGTGGAATGACATGTACAACAATCACATGTGAGTTTAACGGTCATGTGTCCACACACTTTTGGCCATGGAGTGTAGTAGTTTGTTCAAAATGTGTACATGTCTGCATAAACATAATTTGCTCCTGTTTTAAAATGGCAGGCCCAGTCATTTACATGTTACTCACACATTTATTCTGGGTTGTGTGTGTGTGTGTGTGTGCGTGCATATGGCATGTATCTAATGTATGTGTATTTTAAAAACATGTAGCCGTGCCCACCCAGGTCACCACATTCAAGCTCTGTGTGACGAATTAAGTTCAAGCAAGAAGTCTCTCTCTCTCTCTCTCTCTGTCTCTCTCTCTCTCTCTCTGTCTCTCACACTCTCTCACTCACACACACACACACACACACACACACACACACACACACACACACACACACACAGGGCAATGATCTGCTTCACAGCCTGTACTGTAAGCTGGACTGGGATTTGACCGCAGCCTACACAGAACGGCTGGCTGGGTCCGCGCACACACACACACACACACACACTCACTCAGCCCAGCAGGGTCCGGGAAGGCCTGGTCCTGAGCCGGGGTTTGTGTTTTGGCTTTGGTCCGGTCATCACTCTTCAGCTCTGCTCGGTGACTGAAAGTTCACCTTCAACTTTCTGCTGTTTTACACTTTCAGAACGTTTTTTTTTTTTTTTGACTCGAGACTTGACTTGGTCCTGCCCCAAAAGATATTCACCTTACTCCTTACTAAGTCATGCAAAATGTAAATGTAATAAATGTAATGTATTTATTGTATTTAGTACTTAGTTGTCTCAGCAAACTTCAGTGACAGATTTTGCCAATTAAACGTTAGTGGACAGTATTTAAAAGTAAATTTACTTGACTTTTCTGTAACGGACAGTTAACTTGACACTGTTGTAGTTAACCTGACGTGGTAAACCACACCCGTCTGCTACTCCGAAAAGCTTTACATCTACTGTGGTCAGAGTTGCAGTATAATAGTGTCCAGTGCAGTATAAATCACCTCATCCAGGAGGCCCATCTCATCCAGAGGGCCCACTGCTGCTGCTCGTCCACAGGGCTCACCTCCACCAGGAGGGTGCGCACTGACGAGCTGAGAGCGTGTTACTGCTACACACACACACAAAGAAACACACGGGCGTACACTAATGCATGCATGCAAACTGGCAAACAGCGTCTCTCTCTCTGACCCCGAGGCAGTCCCAGTCATGTGGTTGTGGGAATGTCGCTGGGATTTGTGTTTCAGTGACTGCAATAACAGGGATCAAATGGGAACATGTGGATAGAATTCCAAACCCGGGGCAGAACACAGCGGTGCTTGTTTAGGCCCATTTTGATGTCGCTGCTTTTCATGAGGATTAGTTTTATGGCGTTTTTGTTTATCATTAGGGAGAATGCAGCGAGGACAGCGCAGGCCAAAGACGTGCGACAAAGCTCGTATAAGAAAGATCTGAGGCCCGAACGCACCACGTCGTGTCGTCTCGTCTCTGGCTAAACCAAAGTGACTCCCAAAATATCCACGAAAACACACAACTCCAAATGACTTCAGTAATCATTCATAATGAGTTTTTGTTTTCATGCTGGTAACCAAAAACTCTGTTTTCACACGTCATTTGGTCTAGTTTTTTTTTAAGATCTACGACCTCTGTCTACCCGGTCATGCCTATTACTGTGACATAAGGATTTATCTGATATTTTCATTTGTTTTGGTTGCACAAAATCACCTTACACCCGCTCCTAACATACGAGTGTGTGAACATTTTTCTGATTTATGTCGCAGTTTTTCTTTTTAATACTCGTTAATGTTTCCTCACTTGAAGAACTCTGTCTTCACAAGTCGTTTGGCCTGTCAAGTCCTTCTAAAGTCATAACTTTCTTAAGGAAGTGACATACTGTAATTTCACCTGGTTTCAATACAAATAAACAACTTCTTATGTAGTAGAACAGTCGCCTGCCTTATTCTCGTTTAGACAAACTTCCTCAAACAACAGAAAGTGTTTGAAGGTAGTCTGGTTCCCACCTCTGAATTTACTGCCCACAAATCAGATGTTTTCAGAGATTCAAGTAGGTTCAGTGTTGTGCTCACTGAGTTCAAATCAGTTTAGCTAATCTGAGTTTTGTAGGCAGGATTAAGAATGGCGACGTCGTCTTCCTGTGCCAAAACCAGAAAAACTGCTACAGAGAAATTACTAAAAACACTCCTTCTACTTTTTGTTACTTTAAGTACATGAAGCTGATACTACGTCTGTACTTAAGTAGGATTGTGAATGCAGGATGTTCCTTGTAATGCACTATGTTTACATTGATGTGTTGGTACTTTTACTTAAGCTAGGTAGGTAGGTAGCTCTTTATTTATCCCCATGAGGAAATTTCATTTTCACAGCAGCGGAGATATGTGAGGAACATAAGGAATAATAACAAGTAATAGATAAGAAATACAATAAATAAGAATAAAAATACTAAAATACGTAAAAGCGTGCCATCAAAGTAGCATTAAATATAAAAGATGTATAAAACGGTGCAAACAATGTAAGTAAGTAAAGAATCTGAATACTTTTTCCACCACTGCTCTTAATTTGCTGCATATTTACTGTCAGTGTTGAACATTTATGCAACCACATGAGTTTCACATTGTCTGTCTATTTTGTTTTATATCAACTACATCAGGCCGATGCTAAATGCTCTATTATGCTTTATCATAGCATCTCATGCTGCGTTCTTTATTTGTGGAAACAAAATAAAATGTCCCATCCAGTACCACAATATTAATGTCAGATTTATTTTGATCCCCACAGCAAAATCTGTCCTTTTTGCTTTGACTCCCTCCCTACATAGAGGTCAAAGGTCAGGTTCGGCTATAAACAGGAGCCTGGAGCGTCTCACTAAAGCACTAAAGCTACCGCAAGGAGATTCCTGAATTATTCATAGTTGTCAGTCTAACAAGAGATGGCAGATTTGCTTAATTCCTCAAATAGTTTGGAAGAATGCTTCACGTTTTCAGCTGACATCGGTGATGTGTTTTCAATTTTCTCGATTTTTGTTCCTGTCACACGGCTGTCGTTATGTATATAATACATTTTTTAGACTCACTTGCTTTAGAAAGTTGTGGTTTTGTTCTGCGGCTTGTTTGTACGTGACAGAGCTCGTTGCCTCCATTGAAGGTGTGTGTGTGTTTACTAGTTGTCATGCAGAGGGAAGCTCACAAGACAGTTGTGGCCCTGAAATCTTTTATGCATGAACAGCACTTGTAGGAGAAAGGTGGCATTTCCTGTATTTGTACACACACGGTCCCTGCTGTCCTTTTGCCCTCGTCTTTTTTAAATTTCCTGCATTTACTGTTTGTGATGGCTGGATGCTTGTTTGGTTTGGTGGGGCGGACGGGGGATATAGGGCACTTTTCATAAAGGACAGTACTTAAAGAATCCTTCAGGCGGGATCACAGCGTTTTTCATTTTCATTTTTCATCTGTGACCTCTGTCTACCCGGTCAAGCATCTTATTGCTATGAAATGATTCATTTGATCAGAATTCTTGACTTACAACTGCTCCTAACATGCTGCAAGAGACCTGCGACTTTTCTGATTCATGACGCCTGATGAGCTGACCGGCTTTTGTTTTCCCACTTGACAGAACTACAGGTTAACTTGAAGGCTTTATTTCTGCAGCTACATTGTCAATAAAGCTGTTAGAAGCATCAGGGGAGGGGGAGTCCGCTGCTGTTGGGGCCAGATGGTTTGGCCTGAATGCGACATGTGGATTTCAATCAATAAAAATAACTTGGAGGTGAAACAAGTCTGTGAAGTATTGCAGAAATATTTCACATATCTTCTGTTTTTTTTCCTTAAAGCGTAAAGTATTATATGTTAGAAAAATGGCTGCTCTAAAGGTTGCTATGGACCTTGTGCTGCCTTCAAGCACCACTCGTAATGTTGTACTTTCCACATGGGAAGTCAAGTGCACGATATGTTCAGCATTTAGTATAAGTCGTGAGAACTAATGACATTCTCTACTCAAAAACAGAATGATTGCTTATAGCATTTTAACTGATAAACTGAAACCATCTATTTATTTGAAAACCTCGGAAATCACATTGATGGAGGACCCCTCATTTTCAGTGGTGCCGAGGTACATACGATAAATGCAGACACAACTAAAATCAAATAGCAATAAAGGAAGAATACATGGTTATGTCAATTAAAACTAAAAGTAAAGGCAATGACAGTTACGCTCAATGAGATTAGCATTTAAACCTTGGAATTGTCTCAGCGGTTGAAGCATATTCCAGGTATGTGGGGCACAGTAAAAAAAAAAAAAATCTAATTTAAAAAAAAATACTTCAGTGGGCTCTGACATTTTAAAAATATCTCACCTTGTAACTTGGCACAGTTGGAAAGTTTCCACCTATGAAGTTTTGAATACCAGATGACTGGGTAATTAATGGCATTGACTCTGGAGCCTGATAAATACAACGCCTCTTGAAGGCAACAATTTTATCCCATATTGACAACTTGAGGCTTTAGAAATACAACTTTAAGGTCACTTTCACACCGTGAGTTTGGTTCATTTGGAACAAGGAAAATGAAAGATTGGTGCCTTTTTGTTCTGACATGTTGTTCTTTTATATATCCAACTTTATATACAATAACCTTTCTTATTCACCTCATATATCATTTTCTGACGAATCCTATTACTCCTTGGTAAATGTTCACTGCTAAAAACGTGTAACATCATGTAGTGTAACAAAATCTAAACTTCAGAATCAGATTTACAGACTCTCTCCCAGCTGTCCCTGACCTCGAACAGGAAAACCAAAATAATGTGCTCCTCTTTCTCCTTCCTTCACTTCTCCTCTTCATCTGCCTCTCTCATCTTCTCTCCCTATCTCATGGTTTTCATTTACTTCTGGTTCTCCCATCACTCCTTCATCTCTCTCTCTCCGCTCTCTGTTCTGCTTTTCTGTGTAATTACAGCAGAAAATAAACATCGCTTGCACGGGGCCACATCAGTCAGGATCGATACACGGGAAGGAACGCACGCACACACATGCAGATTTACACATATAATCGCACACAAACACACATAGACATGTTGAGCGACGCACAAAAGCACGGATCCAGCAGAGTGTTTTGGGCCAGTAAGTCATTCTGAGAGGGAAATCATATAAAAAGTGTTTATTTTTCCCTCTCTGGCCTTTGATGGACAACTGGATCCATATGGGCCTCAGCGGCTCTGTTTAGCTGCTGGGATTCAAACCCGTAAACTGTTTTCCACATGGTCAGACGCACTGGGTCACCGGTTCAAGTCCCGATTTAAACTCGTTTACGAGTGACGGCTTTGCATGTTTCATACACGTCTCTTCCCACATCTTCAGATCAGGAGGGGTCAAAGGTTCAAATCAGGATTTTTTTAGTTGTTATTAGTTTTTATTACAAGCGGCGGCTCTTCATGAGGCTCTTTGTCTCGTGTTTGTTTTAATTTGACTTCCCACATTTGTACCAAAAGTTTGGATGAAAAACTTCCAGCAGGTCACAAGTTAAAATCCTTATTTAACGTGTTGGCGAGGGGTGTTTGTCTTTTCTCTAAAATCTCTGTTAAGTACCAAACTTCTGCTTTTGATTTTCAGTCCGAGGTTTTATCTAACAATTAAATACACACACACACACACACACACACACACACACACACACACACACACACACACACACGTATGCAAACACACACACACACAACGTGACCCCAAAGCCACAGTTGTGTCTCCCGTCTGTCTTTACAGCCTCAGTAAGACGTCACAACTCTTGTTTTGAAAGCTGGAGAGAAAAATCATTTGAGTCGGTTTTTGGTGTTTCTTCTTCTTCTTCATCTGTTTCGGTCCTTCGCCCACACAGACAGATGTAAAAGCTGCAGGATCTCTCTCTCTCTCTCTTTCTCTCTCTCTCCGTCAGCCACATCCATCCATCCTGCTCAGCCTGTTGTTCCGCTGTGTTGAGCAAAAACAACAAACCATGAAGAGAATGAAAGAGAGAAAAAGACGAAGGCACGAGACTGAAACGAAAGCTGTCGGATTGGGAGAGAAATTGAACATGTCGCCTTCTTATGAGCACTATAATACATTTATCAAATAAAAACAGTTTAATAAACCACAAAACGCAGTGAATGAGCCAAATTTAAGATCAAGGTCAAGGAGATCAGTCTACTGTCACGACACAGGTACTACTGGTAAAACGATTTGTTTTGTTAATTACCAGCTACTAAACTTTCAACACACTTTCAGGTGCTGCTGCTGTACCTGTCGGGTTCAGCCGGGCTCCGTCTTCATCCTTTAGAGGGCTCTGATCATGGATCTGTTACCAAACGCATCTTCAACAACATCTGATCATAAGGGAGTGCGATAGATAGTTTGTCTTGCATGGAAACTGCGTAGAAGTGCTGTGAGCTGATTCAAAACAAAAATGAAGTTGTATTGGCTTGGCTAAGCTGCTCAAAAAAAAAGCACCAGGATGTATGTTTTATTTCTGAAGATTTGGTGAAATGTTACGACGTGAACGTGGAAGACGTGGGTTCAAGCCGGATTTGTGTCTCAGTTTTAGACCCGTGCAGAACTCGAGTCTCCATCTCTGCCTCCCGATGGTCGCCACTATTCTCTTATTCTCTCGTGTTCCCATTTTACCTTTCTCGCTTGTTAGTTTTTTGTTTTTTTAAAAGATGAGTCAAACATCATTTCCTCTAGTAGCCAAGACAGACATGGTCGGCTGGAAGAACACAATCATTCTCATTAACTCTCTCTCTCTCTCTCTCTCTCTCTCTCTCTCCATCTTAATTTTTCCCCTCTCTCTGTCTCTCTTCTTCTTCAATGATGTGATAAACATCCACAGATGTGTATGACACACACACACACACACACACACGCACACGCACACAGAGGACAAGTAGCAGCCTGTTAGTGTGTTGTGAAGCTTTATAATTGGTCCATTTATCTTCATGTTAATATAATGTGGTGGAGTCCATCTAACCTTCACTGGGAGACGATTGGTTTCATATGTGAGTCTGGAGCATCCTCACACACACACACACACATTCACATCTCACACTACACACACACACACACACACACACACACACACATTCACATCTGACACTACACACACACACACACACACACTGCAAAGTGCACACATAGACACAGCATTGCACACCATTTCATCACTCTCTCCTCACCCTCTTCTTCGATCTCTGGTTGTCTGCTTGTCCCTTGGATGATCTCTCCCATCTTTGACTCTTGTCTCTCTCTCTCTCTCTCTCTCTCTCTCTCTCACCAAATACTCCTTCAGTTCATTTCAAATTAAAGCGCATTCATGGCATGTCTTTCCCAAAAGGTAGAAGGGATATATATATATATATATATATATGCTGTATGTTCTCTTTCCTCCTGCTCTCTCTCTCCCGCTCCCCCCCTCCCCCTTCAACCCAACCAGTCGAGGCAGATGACTGCCCACCCAGAGCCTGGTTCTGCTCGAGGTTTCTACCTGTTAAAAGGGAGTTTTTCCTTGCCACTGTCACCTAGCGCTGCTCATGGTGGGAACTGTTGGGTCTCTGTAAATATAAAGAGTCGGTCTAGACTTGCTCTACTCGAAAAAGTGCCCTGAGATAACTTTGTTATGATATGGCGCTATATAAATAAAACTGAATTGAATTGAAAAACTGAATATATATGTGACAGCAATTTTCTTCCATCCATCCCTTTGATATAAAAGCCTCCGCCTGATTTTCTAAATTATATATAGGATCCTCCTTTAAACTCAGTCATGTATTCTGTCCTTTATCTGTCCATCAAACTGGGTCAAACAGACATTTTCTTGCGTATATTTTCCCAACCTCTATCTCACCCCGCTATTTTCCAATTCATCCTCAAGTCCAGCTGTGTCTTCCTGCCTCGGTGTGGATGGTAAAAGATAAATACACCCCGACTGTGAACCACGACAACCACATGAGATGATGAGATGAGACAGTACTCCACTGTCCACATTTCTCTCTCTCTTTCTGTATGTTACTGTGACTTACATGGAAGAGATAATACTTCACCGTACTCTGTCATTTGTCTCACGCTGTGTCGTCTACATTTTATGTGACGCAAAAGTCAGGACACAAGAACACACATTAGGTACGTCCTAAGACGCAGTCCAGTGTTGTTGCACTTTCCCCAAAGTCAAGTTTACAATACAGAACTATAGAAAAGGGAAATCCTTATTGTGAAATTGGCAGACACACAATCTAGTATAATCCAAGCCATTTGCCAAAGAATGCAGCCATATTTTAGCTTTTGTAATATTTTGCAAAACTGTTTACATTTTCAAAATAAAATGTTCAGGTCCACTTTAAAATGTAGTGCTTTGCCCACCAAAACACACATCTGCATTTATAACTCACGGTAATTGTGATTTCGCTTGTAAGACAATTAATCGGTTAGCAGGATAGATGTCCCGCCTACGAGTAGCTCTGATTGGACGGACGCTGGCATTCTGTACTTTGGCTCGTTGGAGTTGTCTGACATTTTCACAGACTTTTGCAGAGTTACTACATTTTGTCTACTAATCAGCATGCATGTCTTGCAGCCCCGATCAGTGGTCCAATGATAGCGCACATCTGAGTTCGACGTAGAGGAACGGTGCGTTTACGTGCTGTCGTGTCGCTAAAAGTGCCGTCCACGCTGAAGTCAGCAAAATCATTTTCAGTGACCATTCGACACAACTGGCGACTGACATTCATGCTTGCTAATTATTTGTCAAGTCAAGATTTCTCTCACTTTTTTTTGATTTGCAAACTACAAATTCACACACACACACACACACACACACACACACACACACACACACACACACAGACACGTTCATACAGTATATGTCTCTTTCAGTGTTTCACTTGGGTGTTGTCCAACTGACAGTCTCCATCTCCACCCAAGGCAATGGGAACCAGGTTCACCGTGTGTGTGTGTGTGTGTGTGTGTGTGTGTGTGTGTGTGTGTGTGTGTGTGTGTGTGTGTGTGTGTACGTAGACACAGCTGTCTGACAACTGCTTCCATTCTCTGAACAGCATAAAGGGGCTTCTGTGTGTGAACATCGCTACACACACACACACACACACACACACACTCTCTCTCTCTCCTATCATGCTGCGTGGGCTGAGCAGTCGGTCAACTATGGCACACGCCGGGGTCCTGACCCCGCCAGTTACCGTGGTTACCTCCCAGAGGGGGCCACAGAACCAACCGGAGGAGGAGAAGGATGAGGGGGAACTGAGGAGTGTCGTCAAGGAAACGCCAAGGATGGATGTACTTTGTGTGGTCACTTTGACCTGTGATGCTAGAGACATGTTCCAGCTGCTGGAGGGATATCAAACACGAACCCAAAGCTTAACCAAACAGGTTTCATTGAACTAAATAACCAGACTACAGCTGAAATTATTAGTTATTACTACATTAATCAACACATTTAATAACCAATTAATCATTGAAGTCATTTATCAATCAAAAAAAGCAAATATTCTCTGGTTTCAGCTTCTGAAATGTAAGGATTTGCTGCTTTTTTCTGTATATCTATTGTAAATTGAATATCTTCGGGTTTTGGACTATTCAGTTGGACAAACTGTGGGATTTTGTAGGATATCATAAAAAAATTATTGCTCTTTTGCAGGATGATGTGTCTGGCTCTTGCAGGTTTTATGGCAGCCATGTTGGTTCTACAATTCTGCTCCGGGGGCGATGCTGAAAACTCTGTGAATCTCATGTCGGTTGACCTTTGGAAAGCTATTTTTTGATATAACTATTCAGTCTCTTTTTTTATATAATGAATCTCAGAAGGGAAGGCTGAAATAAAATCTGAATCTAAATGAAATAATAAAAGATAGTCCCCTGCTCTTCCAAACGTCAGACTGCCCTCCATTCAGCAAAGATCAAATTTTCAATACCCTCACCCTTTTTCTGTCCCCCCCCTGGTAATTTTTATACAGTCCCTAAATTAACTAAAATTATTATAAATGCACAAGAATGTTACAAAAAGAGGGACATCCATTTCACAGGATGTCATACAAACATCTGTGTTTTTGCAGAAAGTGATGCAGCTCAGCCAGAGAATAAACTGCATTTATCATCAAAATTAAAGCAACAACTCACTCAGGAGAGAACTCCATCTTTGTTTGCAGCAAAATTGCAGCTTGCGAGCTAAAATCATTTTGGAGCATTTACACACAAACCTGAATAAGAGCGTTTATTGCCCAGAGGAAATTACACAGCGCAGTTTCCAAGCCTTTTATCTGCACTCATGTTTCTGTTTGGTTTTGACAGTCTGGCCCATTGTGTCTATGAATTTCACTGATTACTGTAAAGTCCCGCCCTTTGTCTGCAACTGTGTTGTGATTGGCTCGCACCCTGCGCAGCAACGTCAGTGCAGATTATAAAGAAGACGACAAACAAAACAAAGGCGGTTTCTTTTAATCGTAAAAGAAAAGTGGCTCTGTGCTGGAAGGCGGCTGCCATGTTTTCTCCCTCTGAGGGTGAAGAGACGTCCGGTCGCAACATGGCTTCACACGATGATGTATAAAAATGCCTCAACTGTCAAAACAAAATGAAACTCGAGCCCTGAAAAAAAGCTTGGAGAGCTGGCGGACTAATTGTTTTGGGAAATGAAGTTATAGTTAAAATATATTGGACTGTGAAATTTGCATGGCTCATCCTACTGCTTGTGCACAGATTCTCACTTTTTTTTCTTGGAGTTTGGCGTGGAAGAGCAAACGAATCTCTTCGGCAGACTACAACCTCCTTCATTCATGGTTGCTGGTACCTCCGATTTATCCGTCAATATTTCAAAATCACAGACGATTCCATCCGAAAATCATCAGGTTTTTGGGAGCCAAGGCCCGGGGATGACTCACAGCCTTCATAATATCCCACAGTGTGCTTCGCTTCACGCCAGCAGACGTTTTGTGAGAGGAGGTGTGAATTTTTTTCCAGAGTTGGTCTTTCTTATTTTGGAGCAAAGCCTCTTCATGTCCTCGCGTGGATAAAAATGATTAAAGGCAGCATTTGGTTGATTTTTTACAACTTTGGGCCGAGAGAGAGAAAGAAGGAGAGAGAGACACTGAAAGATGCTGACGTCCGCCCCTCTCGCCTTTTAAACTTTTGTAGAAACTTTATCGCCGCGACCGGCGCAGGCAGGGAGACGCGAGACTGAGAGGATAATGCCCGTCGCCTGTTTGTTGACCGTGGTTCGCATAGCAACTGATCTTTGGGATATATCGCAAAGACTGTGTAGGGGTATCAATCACACGCGCACACACACACACACACACACACACACACACACACACACACACACACACACACACACAGAAGGGTGCCCCACGCTCGCCAAAGAACAAGGTTGGCCGCACCTCAACACAGCCGCCTTAAAGTGTGTGTTTGAGTTTTATGGTCCCAACTTGAAACAAGCCAACATTATGTTCCTTGTGTGTGGGGGTGTGTGTGTGTGTGTGTGTGTGTGTGTGTGTGTGTGTGTGATGGAAACAAGTATATTAGTAGGTATGAAAGCCACCCGTCGGTGTCTGGCCAGGACAACTGGATGTGAGAAGGGAAGCAAATTGCTGTCAAACTTCTTTTCTCTCCTCCCTCTCACTTTATTTGTTTTCTTTTCGCTTTTTTCAAGTTGAGTTTTTTCTTGTTAGAGAGAGAGAGAGACAGGAGGAAGAAAAGAGAGATGAGAAAGAGAAGGAGGGAGAGGAGAAGATGAGAACAATAGAGGAGAGAGTGGAAAGGTAAAGAAGAGAGGGGGAAAAGAGGAGGAAGAGCATCAGGAGAAGAAAGAAAAAGGGAAAGAGTCATAAGATGACAAAGGACAGGAAAGACAAAGTATCAGTGCAGAAAAGGAGCCAGATGTGAAGAAAGAAAACAAGGATGGGAAGGAAAGAAACAAGGGAAGAAAGAGAGAGATCAAGGGATGGAAGGAGGAAGGAGGAATAAAAAAGGAGGGAGAGAGGGAGGACAAAGATGGCGAGAGGATGAATGCAGGTAGTTTGATCCAAAAAGGTGGTCAGGACGGTCAAGGTGATGAAAGGAGGGAGGGAAAATGAGAAAAGGGAGACAGAAAAGGGAATGAAAATCAAATTCTGAGTGTGAGAGATGACGTGGAAAGAAGGGAAGAAGTGAATATAAACCCTGGAAAAACAGTTGGATTAATAGCAAGAGAAAGACACAAGGTGGGATGGATGGAGAGACAGAAATGGAGAAAAAGAGAGAACGGTTGTATTCAGTTATAATTCCTAAGTATCAAACATTTAAAAAATCCAATGATAAATAAAATTAACTGATAAAGTTTTTAAACCTTGCAAAAAAAAACAAATGAGCTGCAGCTTTTTGGATGTAAAACAACAATACATTTAGTCAAGTGTGAAATTTTAAACCTAACCAGCCAGAATTCAAATATAAACCTTTTTAAATTGGTAGCTTCAGCAACAAGAACACTGCTGTCACATATTTTATGATCAGAAAAACATTAAAACATTTCAATAAAGGAATATGATCACATTAGTCAGATATTAACATATGAATTCACTCATTTGACCCAATTTGCCACAAACATCACACCCCGTCTTCATACACACACTGCTAAAATCAGTGGATCTCTGTAGTCTTTAAGGTGGTGATAGGATCTCTGATGTCCATCGAAAAACATCCATAAATCATAGAGGGAAGCTGCTCACTTCAGAACTTCAGATCTTGGCTCATATCGTCAGATTCAGACTCCGATCAGTTCGATCATAAAGTGCTAACAGCAAAGCACCATGACTTTCCATGATGCAGATGCGCCAAAATGTAAACAAATAGGCTATAGGCTATTTTGTCCTTAATAAGGTTTCATCAGTTTTCTCCAGATGTGTCGGGCAGTGCAGGCTGAAGCTTGACTGATGTTTCACAGGTGTTATGTTTACCTGAAAATCTGATATTGAAGCAGTAAGCAATTAAAAGCAAGTAAAAGTTAGGGACCGTTGTAAAAGTGCATGCAAAATGACGAAAAGAGCTTTTAACTTCACTTAAAACCAACTTTACATTCATCTGGGCCACCCAGCATTTTATACTGAAAGTCCAGTTTTTAAAGAGAAATAACTTACATTAATAAATAATATTGCCCAATGCAATTCTGACTTGTATTTTCCGACTGTTTTCCCAAACATCAAACGTGAACCTGAGTCACACCAAACGATACCAGACAGGAAGAGTTGTGTCAGCTAATATTTGGTACATTGAAACTACGATCTACACTTGATGTTTACACAGTTACGTTAGAGAAATGAGCAGGGAGAGACCGTGTGTGAAACATTTCAAGACGTTGGAGTGGACAGATAATTTACAGATGCCTGAATGTCCAAAATGTCTAAAATTTTTCATCATAATGTGATAATCTGAAACACTACTATCCTTATTTTACATTACATTTTTATACATTTTCAGCTGCTTTTATTCTAAAGCACACCAGAAAATACATTAAAATCAAAATCATGACCAGATATTTTGTTTCATTTCGAGCTTCTAAAGGAAAAAGCAAGTATTTTGAAGAACCCCAGGTCAGAGTTTTATTGCCATGTTGAACAAATATCTAATTTTGAAAAATGTCTATTCAGCTCTTCTAAATTTGATTAAAGTTTTATTTTGTAATGCTTTTGGATGGAAACGCAGCTGTTGTGTCCAGGAGGGAATGAATGAAACGTTGAAGTGACGTGTTGTGATGTTACACTGGGGGGGTCACTGAACATAACATGGTGACACAATCACCTTTACTGCATTCGGGAAATCTCAAAAGCAGCAAATCGAGCCAAATCACAAAGTCCAGGAGAGATGTCTGCCAGTCTTCTTTTTTCCATCCCTCCATCTGGAAACAGAGATGCACTCCTGTTCACTCTGTTGCACAACTCCCCCATGTGTGTGTGTGTGTGTGTGTGTTAGTGTGTGTTGAGGTCAAATGCACTTGGCTGGTCACTGTAGTCTTGGATGGGATAGAAAACGCTGTTTTAACAAACTTGCCAATTCGCTGCTGGAGAAAATCACAATCTGGTCTGCATCTCACCCACACACACACACACACACACACACACACACACTTATGACTGTAAACATACCAACATGCAAACAAAGTGTTTAGATTTTTCCCCATGGACTGATGCACACACATATATGAACATATGAAAGTATGCACAAACACATGGAAGTGCAAAGATGTGCACAGTATGAATTCACACACACACACACACACACACACACACATCTGAGTGGGTCTAAAAGTGGTCAAAGCCAAACGTTTTGATGTAGAATCATGCAGATTATTGCTAACATATCTGTTTGTTTACGCATGGAGACTTTGCAGTGTTCCACATGCGTTCATCCACATCAGAGCCGGAGCTTGAGCCTCGCTCTGCAGCCATCCCAGCCGTTTCATTGGACCTCACTGCCGTGCCCCGCGGCTCTCCGCTTTACAAGACACATCCACGCATCCGATTCCACTTTGCTTATGACAAACATAATCCCAAACGTACTGGATTTCAAAGGAAAAGCAAGAAAAGAACACGAGATTGGTGGCGGTCCAAAAGATGTTTTAAAGAATGAGGCGAGCTCAGGTATCATACATTCAAAGTGGGTTTTATGGATATAAAAGCTTCTCTCTGATTCCATAACTCATGCCGCTGATAATGTATTGTATAACATAATGTTACGCACTCTCTGGACTCGGTGCACTGATTTTCCCAGGCTTTGCAGATGGTAGAGTTTAGTCTAAAATCCATCCTCCTGTTCTCTCTCTTTCATAACTGTCCAAGCCAGAAGACATCAACAGAAATATGTAATTTGTGCTTCTCAGATCACGTATTAAAGGAATTAAACTTTATTTAAAGGACCATTAACTACAATGTTTGTATATGTAAATCTACTGCCAGGCATTTTCCAAAATTTGCAGTTTTGTCCTTTTTTTGGTCATTGTTATGTTGTCATGTGATATTGCACATGTAAGCAGGGCCGGTATTATAAACCCTATGTGTGGTGTATTAAGTGATCATGTGACACTTTATATTTTGAAATTCGAATGCCAAAAAACCAGAGCAAGAACATCACGAGAACTATTTTGATATTTTGAATTTAGGATTTAAATTTGTCCTCTGGGTTTCATTGTCTGATAGAACAGTTAATGGATGCAAAATGTTGCTTTGACAACTCTCAAACCTCAGATATCAGAGTGCCCTAGAAAACACTGCCAAGCATACTTTTCAGTTGGGTCCCATCTCTGCAGCACCTTAGGATGATCATGCAAGTTAGATAAAACAATAAGTGTGACAAATTGTCCGCCTGGAGGCTAGGACACGAATATCAACAAGACTTGAGAGTCTACAGCCATGCTAGCAGCTGTACTTACAAATCAGGGACGGTAGTGATTTGAGCTAAATGCTAACATCAGCATGCTAACACGCTCACAATGACAATGCTAACATACTGATGTTTAGCAGGTAATGTTTACTATGTTAACCATCTAGTTTAGCATGTTAGCATGCTAACATTGGCACTAAAATGTGCTAATTAAAACTTAAAGAATTAAAATTTTGACCAGATGATGACTAGATGAAAAGTTAAGGGATTAACAAAGTCATTACAATTCAGTGAACCAAAGTTCATTGCAATCTATTCAATAGCTGCTGAGAAATTTTACTAAAAGCCCAAAATGTCAACCTGCTGGTGGTGCTAGATGAAAAGTCAGATGATCACCAGAGTTGTTAGGATACACCGTCTGGGAACCATGAATGTCTGCAGCAAATTTAATGCCAATCTGTCCAATAGTTGCCAAGATATTTCAGTCTGGACAAAAGTGGTGGACCAACTGACAGACTGTGGGATTGCCATCCCCAGAGCCACGACGCTAATGTGGCTAAAAAGCAATCAAACACTGCCAGGAAGTCAACAACTGAAGAGGAAAAGGCACTTAACCATTCTTTAGCGTATGAGAGCCTTTACTGTTTGTCTGCTAAACATTAAAAAACTCTCTATCAGTCCTTTAAGCATGCCGTGCTCTAGCAAAAAGACCCGTTCCTTCTTTACCGTTTTGATTTATTGATAAGTTGGTCAAATATTAGATCAAGCCACTTTGGAAACAGAGACAGATTGGGATTGGAGCTTGTGAGCTCTGCTGTGCTGTGAATCCCATTGGTCAGGAGGAAATTAAGCACAGAAATCTGATTAGCCGATGACTGCGAATAATGTTCAGACTCTGCCAACCTTCGACAAGCTTGTTCAGCGTCCACATATGGGCCGAATTTCCCCGCTCGCTGAGCTCTGCTGAAGAAAACTAACAGACTTTTGCTGACTTGTCAATCGTGTTTCTCGCACTCTGAACAGGATCAGATTTCCCCGCCAACACCACCTCAGATGCTGTTTCTCATAAATCATCAGCGCCTCACCAAACCAACTGTCTGCCCTCCCTCCACAGAATATCACCAGAAGATCCTCTTCGAGCCACGGTAGCCAAAATAGTGGGCAACTCGGTCTGTGTGACATTTTTATAAATCATCCAAAGCACGAAACACTACAAGCCACATCTGTCTGAAAACTCCTGCTTTTAATATTCTTATATGCCATGTTTTGTTCGAGGTTTACAGTCGATTTCACAGTTGTTGGTAACTGCAGGACCTCTGTGACAGCCTGGAGGTGAGGAGGAGAGGGGCTGGGCTGCAGCGCTGCTGCGGCTGGCAGAGAGGCCTCCCGTCTGGGCCTCAGCTCCACGCCAGCCCCCTTCTACCCCTGGAGCTCAAACATGCACCTTCACATAAATGCACACACACATTAGGGATACACACATACCATGTCTGCACACATACCAGGCTCTTACCCTAGAGCTATGGGCCCCTAAACATACAGTTAACTATGGGCATATAGTGGGTACCAGCTGGTTTCAATGTGTGAGGAGCACCAGGGTCGGTCTTAACGAGTTTGTTCATGTCTTCTTCCATCTTTCATTAACACGCCTTCCTTCCTTCTCTCTTTAACCAAATGGTTAAATAGTATATACACGTAGATTTAATGGTTTGTTGTAACCTGCTGAGACGCCAGATGGGCAGGATTTGCTAAAGAGGACATTATAAACAACTGCCATCATGGATTAAAGTCTGAATCTGGGACATTTTTACGTTATAAACAGTCAAATTTAATCACATCAAATTCTTGGCAGAATGTCAGATTTGATCATAGAGCCTATCTTTGCATTAAAGTATGTATATTGCAAAATAGTGTTAATATAACAATGGATCAAGTAACTGTGTGTATGTGAAAGTGATCACTTGTAGTGATGAACCCACAGAAAATGATCACCAGACTCCGGCCCACAACTTTACCCTTTGGTTCACTGTCACCACTCTCATCAGCGTCATTTTCAGCCATAGCAGGCAGCTGTTTTCAGCCAAAAAACTCTTAAAACCCACTGTATACTACCAAACGGCAGACAGACAAAGTTAGTGACTAGTCAGTGAACATACTGCAGTGGAGCATTTAGCAGCTAAAGATACAGATATTTCATTTCAGGAGTTGGTTGAGACCAAAGACAGAGCTAATACGAGAGTGAATATTGGACTTACGTGCATCAGGTGACCAGAAACACAACTCCAAACGAATGCTAATGTTGCTACATGTCTGATGGATGTGTCAATAAGTAACTGTTTACGGATTAAAAAATCAGTTATTGCAGGTTGAAAGATTGAAACTGAACCAAATTGTTGTTAGATTGAATCAGACTCACAAACGTTCTCCAAATCTTCAGCAGCCAACTAAATCCACAAAGAACAGAACGTCCACTACCTGAGAAAATTACCGACTGTTAAAAAGTTCCCCTTTTTATATATTTTACGGCTCCATGAATGGAAATATAACACGTAGACAAAGCAGTCAGCAAGTTGCAACCTGGTGATTTGATGTCACTTCAGTGTATGTGTATCATTATGTATCAATTTACTGTATCTTTGTAATTTCAACATTTAAGGTGATGGTTATAAGTAGGATTTTAGTCATTTTGTCATATTTTGTCTCAGACATGACCTGAACTTGTATGTGTGTGAAAATAGACCTTTGTGAGCTAGAAACCCCTTTTTTTTGTCTTTTTGCTCCTTTTTATTTCTTTAAATGTCCATTTTATGTTTCAGCCACTTACATTCTCTACTTTATTTTCCTTTTGTGCACTATATATTGGTATAATGTAATTATT
This sequence comes from Macquaria ambigua, assembly GCA_008360985.2. Lineage (NCBI taxonomy): Eukaryota > Metazoa > Chordata > Actinopteri > Centrarchiformes > Percichthyidae > Macquaria > Macquaria ambigua. Next base: position 2,894 of record VMKM01003883.1, on the reverse strand, counting down.
GTGTGTGTGTGTGTGTGTGTGTGTGCTCTCTACCATCACTGCAGAGTGTTTAACTGCAGCGGCCTGTTTTAATACACGAACATTAAAATGCCTGTGAGCACGGAGCACAATGCTGGTCTGCTTCAAGATGGGACTATAAAACATTAAAACACACACACACCTAGTGATGAATCAGTCTCTTAAATACCATACTGTTGTGTATTTGTTTTATAGGACTGGAGGCTTGTGTGTGTGTGTGTGTGCGCGCGCTCTCCCTCCGTACAGTAGCTGGCTTGTCCTCGCCTCTGTAATGTTTACAGCTCTGCTCTAATCACTGAGAATTATGTTAATAACATACTATTAGGCTTATACACAAACATAACACACACACACACACACACACTCACACTCTCATTGCTCGCTCTCTCTCCCCCACAAACATTAACGCTCATTATTTTAATCACTTTGTTGTTGCAGACACTTATTGTGAAAAAAAAAAGTGCTAAAGAATCAAAAAAAACACACAACACTTAAACCTTTACAGACCGTTTCAGACCTGGATCAGAAGCCCCCCCCAACCCTCTGTGATCAATTATCTGTGCACAGTCATCATATGAACACAAAGTTCAGTTCAGCACCTGTAGGAGCAGCTCACCTTTGTTCCCAGTTGCTCCACTAGAGGGAGCTGGAGGCCAGATTCCACTCAAATGTGCAGAAGCGGTCTGAGAAGAGGAAGCTCTCAGGTCCAGTTTAAAGAGGGAAAACATGGAGGGGACTGTGATGTCAGCTGAAATTCAGGCAGAAAGACTTTATATACCTGATATGATGTATGTAGTAGAAGATATTACTTTATGGTGATTTCCTGTGGCCTCAAAAGTGCAAAATGAGCTGATATGGGAAACATTTTTTAAGACATGATGCAATATAATGCTCCTCACCTGCATGTGGCATTTGTCTGTAGGTGTCAAAAATACTTGCTATCAAGGTGTCTGGTGGTCGAGTGGTTTATGTGACACGTACCATGTAACCCCAATGCCCCCCGGTTTGATTCCAGCTGCGGACTTCACCTGTCTGGGGAAAGTTGAATCCAAATTTGCTGGACTGGAGTTTTGGTTGTGTGCAGCATGGTCTTTGGTTTAGCTAAATTACTGATATTTTTGTCCTGTCCCTCCAATTCAATAATATATAGTCGTATTTACAGTATTTAGAGCTATAAGGAGAAATGTTTAGTTAGGATTTGTGGGTTAAAACAGTATGGAAGAACACGGGAGGGATGCTGAATGACTTAGTAAATTACCCTTTCAGAGACAGCACAGCTAAAGTCCAATCCTGATGTCCAATCAAAGTTCAAACTTGAAAACTGCAGTTGTACGTTTCATAGCAGGATTTCCCTATGCATCATTAGGACTCTGACCTTTGACCTTCTGTATCTTTTTCTCTCTTTCGCACCGGTCGCTGAGAGGATGCCGCAACACTAAGCTTCCATTATAATCAATGAAACTGTCTACACCAGGTGTGAGAGCAGCGCGTAAGTGGTGCGTATGGACCACGGAGATCCGCTCTACAAACGTGAAAATAAAATAGGCCAGTCTTCCACTTATATTTTTACAAGAGATGTGCACAGCCCTTTTACACAGAAATGGGTCATAAAATGTCTTTTTTTTTCAATTAAACTATGGCTATACAGGAAACTTTGGGGTCTTGGTCACCCTGTGTCTGCATTTATTTTGCCTGTACCACAAGACAGACAAAGCTTTTCCATCTTTTACAGGGCGAGCTGAAAGTGGAGAGACAGACAGAAATACTGAGTGAGAGAGAGACCTGAGCTGTAGAGAAGCCAGTGTTACAGGGTTACATCCTGATAAAGCCTACAGAGAGTCAGAGTGTAATGATGGGGCATTACAGACTGCTGATAGCAGTGCTACTGTAACAGAGAGGAGGAGGAAGGAGTGATTAAAGGATAAGGGTGAAATGGAGAAAGTGGATGTGTAACTGTCGAAGGTTTTCAGCCATGCTAGCTGTGTGGCTCTAGGGATGGCAGCCGGTAGGTCTAATGTTAGCATGCTAATGTTTTGTAACATTTATTATCCCCACCATCTTTGTTTTTTCACGGCAATCTATTCAACAGTTGTCGAGACATTTCAGTCACTAGAGCTGCGATGCTAGCATGGCTAACACTGTGTCACCTAGCCAACAAACAGAGGAGCTTTCATGAACTGGATATAAAGTAAATCAGTGTTTTGTGGCATCAACATGTACATTTAATGAAAGTAGTGTGTAGGGCTTAATTGGTTGGTCGACAGAAAATTAATGGACAAAAGAAATGCCAGTTCCAGCTTCTCAAATGTGAGTTTTTCTCTGTTTTACATCTTTGTACGTTGAATGTTTTTAGGTTATAAACTGTTTGTCGGACAAAGCAAGGAATTTTAAGATGCTGTCTTGCTTCTGGAGCTTGTGATTGGCTTTTTTCACTATTTTCTGTCTAATCAAGAGATTAATTCTTAATGAATATAATCTTTAGTTGCAGCTGTAGCCATGAGAAGTACTATAACTGCTATTCTCTCTTCTCTGCCCTCCTCCTGATTCCTCGCTCTTTTTTTAACATCCATCCATCTTTCTTTCCGTCTCTCCCTCTTTCTCTTTGTTTTTCTTTTTCACTCCCGCAAACCGTTAAGGCGGACAACTCCTCAGTGAGGAATCCAAGACCATCGCGTAATCACTCCAACACACACACACACACACACACACACACACACACACACACACACTCATGAAGAAAAGCCATGTGGAACAGGTGTCTGCACACACAAACAGTGCATTTTACCAGAATGTTTGCACTGAAAGGTTGGCAATCGATCAAGCAGGGCGCGACTGACACTGAGCATGACACACACACACACACACACACACACACA
>VMKM01003882.1:0-26792 GCA_008360985.2 Macquaria ambigua | reverse complement strand
CACTAAACCTGCAAAAATAAGACAAAAAACCCATGTAATTCTCAAAGCACCCACAAAGGGTGAAATGCAGCCCTAAATGCACTGCCAAGAAAAAACGTCTTGGTACGTCGTGCTATTTGTACGTATTTAAATTAGGTAGAATATGAATACATTTGGCGCAAAATTGTCCCCTTTCTATTCAAATGAGCCTTATTGCAAAAGAAGTCCAATTCACAAACACCAGTGCTAATAGCCAAGTTGTTGAGACATTTCACTTAAAACCACATATATAAACCTCGTGGTGGCACTAGAGGAAAAGTCAGGGAATCACCAAAGTCATTAAGATTCATTATCTGGGAACCATGAATCTCTACAAAATGTTGTGCCAATCCATCCAGTAGTTGTTGAGATACTAGTCTCATACTTTTCAATGACTCATTTAAATTACTCAAAAGTAATTATCAATGCAAAATAACAGTAACGATAATAACATGGTAAAAGGGACAAACTGGGGCTAGTACTCTCCAGGAATCTGGTGTGTACTAATATGGATGACAACCTGGTGGATCCTATCCTAGCATTACCAGCTGTGGTGGCTAGTTGTGGAGTTTTCCTCCCTCTCTCTCAGTAATTAGGCTGCCTGCTGGAGGAACTATTAGCACGTAGAGGGGACTGATGCTGCTCTTACAGCCAAGTGATTGCTAGCCTACTGTACCAACCTAAGTAGAACAAACAGCCCAACTCCCAGTCTCTTTGCTTGTTCAATCAACTCGTGTGTGCATGTTTGGGCCTGTTGGTTTTGTGTCTTTAAGAAAAGTCTGGTTTAGCTCTCCTCAGCAAAGCCTGCACTAAACGAACTGTACACGCTGATCTAAAAGAAAGCCTTTAACATCCTAATCATCCTTCAACTTCTCCACAAACTGGATGATTACGCTCAGCTCTCCTGCTCTGCATGAGACACAGGATATTGGAAAAGCTTTGCCATGATTTACAGTCTTTTCAAAAGCCCAGCGTATCTCCGTGATAAATCCACTGAGAGTATGAGTGAGAGGGTGCTGTGCTTTTACTCCAGGCTACAATGAAAACAGAACTCGCGATACATCAATAACTGCACTGAGGGAGCTGAATATTTCAGGGAAATTACTGAGATGTCTTAATATTCCAGGAAAAATGTCAGGATGAGAGGCAGAGTTGGAGAAAGTGAGTTAGCTTGTGCTGCCTTTTTTTTTTTTTTAACTCCAGCTCCCTCCTCTCATTCTTTTTCCACTTTTCCTATTTTTTCTCTCAGCTGAACCTTTCTTTGATCCTCACCTCACGGGTCAAAGTGCTTGTTTTCGCCTGTCCAATAACATTGAATAAAAACAGATCTGGAGTCAAGATCACCTGCTTTAAAGGTTTGGAAAATGGGCTGGCGAGGAGTTGACAGTGTCACAATAAAAGCAGATTTATCTTCAAAGAGAAACTGGTGCAGAAGTTGTTTCCCTGCATCAGGTCTGTATCAATAGGCCTCATATACATAACAGTCATGGCTTTGAAGAAGAAAAAAAAAATCCCTTGTTCCCCAGTCTGGTAGGCGTTGTGCTGCACTGAGACTGAAGCAGAAGGTCACTCTTTTCTGTCTGATATTCCTCTAACATAGAAACCCCTGCCAGGTGGCCAGGCCGAGGCCCCTGAGGATTGTGGAAAAGAGGAAGATAATAACTGACATTTGGAGATGGTCTCTGTTGTCTCTATTGAGAGTAAAAGTGTGTTAATATGTGTATAACATGGATTCCCCTGGTTGTTCTGTGTGTCTGGTAGTTTTGTATCTGTGCATGTAGACATTTGACTAATATGCTTTCATAAAGGCTGATACCAATATTTTGCACATCCATGATGCTGACATCTGATATTCTGTGCCTGTATTAGAATAAAGATTAAAATTCTGCAATAAAATGTGGATTATAATAATAACAATGGCAATAATAATAATAATTTAGATACAGAATGTGATCAAAATCACACGTCCTTGGAATCACTTTGAGTTAAAGGCTTTTTACAGACAAACCAGTATGATATAGATAATTTCTACGATGAGTATTTACTCAAACTGAATCATATTTATCAAATTGGAGATTAAAGCTAGAGTGCAGAACTTTTGTCTCTCCATTCTGGCCATAGACTGTATATAAAGATGGACTACGCGTCTCCACTTCCTCCCATTGTAAAAAATGAAGCCAAAATACCCCGGATACGGGAGCTGTCATCTTGCGCGTTTGGAGCCAGAGTCTGCGCAGTAGTGATCGGTATCGAGTTCCCGCCTATACAGCCGCCTGAGCCAATCGCAGCACACTCACAGTTGTCAATCATGATGTGACACCCCCTTTTTTTAGCAACAAAAACATAAAAACAAACTTATCAGAAAAACAAACACTTTAACAAAGCGTGATAAGAACTACCTAAAATCTAAACCTAAGCCATCTTTGGGAAAAATGTATTTGATGTGTACTTTGATTTTTCAGTTTGGCCCATGTCCCATCCGCTAACATGGAGGGGGCGGGGTTTATGACCTATACTGCAGCCAGCCACCAGGGGGCGATCGAGATGTTTTCATCCATCTTTATATACAGTCTATGGTTCTGGCAGTGAGAGCTTCTTCTTCTTCTTTTGGTTTTATGGCAGGTTGCAACCGTTACTTATAAGGAGCATACTGCCACCTCCTGTATGTAGTACTGTACTGTAGGGGAGAGACGCAACGTGCGCATAACGTCACATACTTTGGATTTTCCTGGAAAATTTGTTCCAAAGCCCTTTACATAGAAATCAACTAAGAACTGAGAAAGTCGGGGAAGGTCTCATTTTTACATTATGTTAGAATCCGTTCACACATGGGCAATACAAAGTGATTAATACATGTAAAATGTTACATATAGTAACTTTAAGTAATTATGGTATAATAGTGTTGCCTCTGACCATACAAAACCAAGTAAGACCGCAGCAGCAAACCCCTGTATGTGTATGTTGTATTGCTTATAAATACAAATCTTTTACAATTTTTACAATTTGTATATGGCTGAATATGTTTTATTTACAAAAGTATACACAGACTCAGTTTAAAACTTGGTGCTTTCTTTCTTAATGTTAAAAGAATGCTTACATACTTATGCTAAAAATCTATTATCTATTTTATGATCTTTAGTGAGGTACTATTTTTACTTTGTTACTTTTTTATTTAATCGTTTAATTGTCTTGACTTACTTGCAGTCTAGAAAACTACCTATAAATCACATCTCCACATAGTTGGTGCCAAATAAAGATTAAGTTGTGTGTCTAAAATGAAAACAAAGAAAATTAGGTTTCTCAGTGACCTGCAGCATCACTCAAGAACTCTCAAATCAATTCAATTCAGTTTTATTTATATAGCGCCAACTCTGCGGGTGTCTCTGTGAATAAAATGTTAAAAATCCACCGATCTGATATATCGGTCTAGGTTTAGTGTGGACACGTGAACATCCAAACGAGAGTGCACGTGTTTGTCTTTCTGGGAGTGTGTGTGAGCAGGAACAAAGTCAATGTAAATAGGAGCGATGGCAATGATAAATTCTTGTCATAATCTGAGCTTACCGCAGGGTCGTCTTTCTTCTTCCTCCAGATAGGGGAAACTCTGTGGAGTTCCTTATCACACAGCCAGAGATAACAGGGCTCCAGTACAAAGCAATGATCCCGTCTGTTTGCTGACAAGTGAAGCAGTTTCAATCCCCACGGAGGAATCCCACCTTGTTCTGGGACAGAGAGCAGACGATAGAGACAATATAGAGAGTATACAGAGCTCATTTACATGAAGAGCTTGACAGATAGAGATGCTGAGGAGAGAACAGCAAATTCACCCATGTTTGAATCAAAAAGGATCAGGGATTCACTGCATCTACTGTACCTGCACCTCCTTCTCATCCTGTACTCCTCCAACACAACTGTGCTCTCCCATCAGTTAATAAATAATGCTGTTTGTCTAATAATCAAGTAAAAGTCTAATAGTTTGCAGCAGGTTTAGTTGAGGGAGCTGTCACATTAACCTTTTCACCACATCCATGTTGTGTCTTTTTATGTTTCTTCTGGCTTTGATTTCTCACAATTCATTTCTCACCACCCTCACACCAGCACATGACTGACTTTGTACTTCTTTTCATTCATCAGTTATTTTTGATTAATTGTTTAGCCTATAAAATGTCCAAATAACAGCAAATGTCCATCAAAAGTTCCCAGAGTGCAAAGTGATGTTTTAAATTCCTCTTACAAAACAATCTCCACTCAAGGTCCACTTACTGCTTGTTCTGGAGCTTTCAACTGTATTCATCAGCAGATGGAGTTCTTCAATTGTCGTGGAACTGGAACTCAGGGACAACGTGTGGAGTAGCATCACTGGATGCAGGATAGTGAGCAGCTGATGTAGTTTACTTTTGGATGTAGTAGAGTTGGCAGCAAGGCAACAGTGTCAGAGCAGGTTTCACTCACTCTGTGAGAGAGGCACTACTTTTTTAACCTGCATGGCACCGCACATAGCCTACCCAAAGGAACATAAGACACTGGAACATACATATTGGAGCACACATAAACTTTATATGAGTGCTCTAGTGTTATATTTCTAGTATTTCAGTGTTGTTTCTTTTGTCATATTTTTTTCTGAAGAATCTGTCTATCAATAGATGACTTTTAATCTTCAAGAGAACAGTCAGATATGTGTGTGACAGGTGTTAACGTGCATCTGTGTGTGTGTGTGTGTGGTGTGAATATTTGCGGCTGTCTATAATGTCACAGTGTGGTTTGTGCTGGTGTACCTCCTGTGAGGTTGATCTCTTATAAGCCTGGGTGTTAATGAATATCTGTGTGTGTGTGTGTGTGTGTGTGTGTGTGTGTGTGTGTGTGTGTGTGTGTGTGTGTGTGTGTGTCAGGGAGCGAGAGTGAGAGAGGTGTGAAACAGGAGCATGTATGCTGCCATATGGCATAGATTAAGGTATGTCACGCACATATCTGCATATGTGTGGGCTTGTACAGTGATTTAGTGCACTTACACCTGTATTTGTTTATGTGTGCGTGTGAGTGAGTGTGTGTGTGTGTGTGTTGCACTGGTCGGGCCATCTGTTCCTCTTCCACTTCAAAGGAGCCCTCGCCTCAGAAGTACCTCGCACACAAATTAATTATTGAGTCGATTTGAAGACATTTGCCGTTAAGCGTTTTGTTCTGCCATGGAAGTCCCTGCCTTTCAGGAAGTGGAGGATGTGTTCTTTGCTTTAGATCAAGGTTGTCACCTCCTCTTCTTCCTCTACACAGACAAACACATGCTGTATGTCCTTTGCCTCCTGCTTTAAACTCTACTTTAGTTGTTTTATTTGAAAATTCACTTCTGCCTGTTTCAAGTCAGCCCTCCCTCTCCCCCATCGTTGTTGTAGAATTCCTTTGCAAGTTTTTTCATGTCTAAGGGCAGAGGTGCCACACAAAAGATTCAATGTGAAACCGTTTAAAAAGAGAAAAAGAAAAGAAGAAAAAACACCTCTGCACCCTCACTCACTCATGAGGGCAAAGAATGATTTGGGGTTTTATTAAATGTGTGGGCAGAATGGAGAGTGAGGAGCTGCTGGCTTCAAAAAGACTCCAAACATGGTTTGATTCCACTATTTCTCTTTGTGAACTGTAGTATACTCTTGTGTGTTGCTGTATTCCAAAGGGAGCACAAGCTATACTAATGCTTTAAAAACAAAGAAACAAAAAAAGAGACTTAGACTCAGGTACTTTTAATAAGTAAACACAATTCAAGCTTCAGCCAATCTTCAGTATCTGTTTGTTTCACAGTAATATCTATATTCAGACTTACACCAGCGTGGTTTATCCCAGAAGTTGTTGGAAATCATCTAAACTGCCTAATTTTCTGTGTTTTATTCCTGACATTTATACTCTTCATACTCTTCATATTTACAGAATAAGTAACATTTGAAACATGTGCCTAAATTAATTTAAAAATAAAAAACTGGATAATAATAATAAAAAAATTGGAATATTTGGAATAACTGGAAAATAAAGTTGACTTGAGTTTTCTGTGACAAAGTGTCATAATAGCTATTTTGGGCCATATTGCATAATTAAAATAAAATAAAATAACAACAAAATGGAAGTTCTGTTATAATGTGAGGAGGCCTGGATGAAAATAAACCAGTTTGAAATCTATGACATAAAATGAGAAAGCTAATGACAAATAATAAAAAAAGGCAAATAACTATGCCATTATAACTCACTGGACCATATTGCATAATTAAAAACTAAATTATAAATATTGTTTTTCCATAAAGTTGGTTTAAAGTTGATGTAGAATGAGGACTCTACAGTATGGAAAAAAATTCAAAAAGCTTTCTTGGCCATTTTGCATACAAGACGTTCCCTAATTTCAGCTCCTCATTTTCCTGTCTACTGTCACGTCACGCAAGATTTCCAAAGGCTTCAATATAAGATTATGTTTTAAAAATAACATCTGTGCAGTCAGTCAAGCTTTATATCCTTCACTGAACAACTAATCTGGTGAAAACTGATGAAAAGTGATTGAAGGTGAACCTCACTTAATATCCGTGTTTTGTTTTTTTTAACCTATATTTATTTACATTTGAGTAAATCTGCATCATGAAAAGCCCTAGTGCTTCGGCTACTGTACTATCAGTTCCTGTGTGCACAATGTTGTACAGCCATCAGTTGGATTTATTTTCACACAGAATGAAAAGTCTAAATCTGATGATTATGGGGCAAGGAGGAGCACCTTTTTCATTTGATTTAAAAGTAGATGTATGGACATATGGACTCATGGACGGCTGTATATATACAGGTCTTCATGCATATACTGTACACATCACATACTTCATGTATATAAAGTAACCTATAATTACATGAATCATTCAATATTCATTTAAGCACTCTTTGCACTCTGCAGCCTTGCAGTATTCCTGTTTCTTATTCCTGTATATTAAGCAACAATGACCAATGAACAACAACATGCAATGTCTATATATGCATATGTACTCACCTAGTTGTATGTGCATGGTAGTTATGTACTTTTACCTACAGTATCTTTGTTCGGCTTTGTTGTCCTTGTTTTTAGCTGTATTTCTATGTGTAAGTACATTGAGAGCAACGGGTTAAATTCCTTGTATGTGTACACATCCTTTGCCAATAAAGCTGATTCTGATTCTGATTTATTCCACAATCACAGAAAAGATTGAGTTCCACTCATCCCAGCAGAGTGTATGATGTCTCTGTGTTCCAATTTGACTGAGTTATGACTCTGATGGGGTCCAATTTTGAGGCAAATTGTGTCAATCGGGTGACAGAACAACAACAACAAAAATTTGCACAAATGTCATTTGCATCTGTCCAGAGTGCATGATCTGTTCATATCCTAATACATATTTGTATTAATTTGCATCCCTATTATGTAGCTACTACATCATCACCAAGCACCCTGACATTTTCTTTAGCAAGCAGCCAAATGAGCCAAAGGTGATGATCAAAACCAAGAATTAGCACTCGTGTCATTGCACGTTCTTGAATCGAATAGCATTTTAAAACAACACAAGCACAGACAAAACCTGTCCAGCTTGTGTTTGATGTTGGCCCGTCAGTTCAAACACAGTGCTGCTCGACGTGACGTCTGCCTGGAATGAATTTCAGGGCTTCCCATTTGTTCTCGCGAGTCACCATCTGACACTTACTTGATCAGATCTCTTTGGATTAGACGAGCATGTAGCACAAGTCAGAATCACCTGCACTCATTTGTCACCAAGTTCTCTGAAAGTCAACAACACAAGTCAGTAAACTGGCTTTTGTCAGATTTGAGAAATAAAGTCAGCAGGTGGGCAGAAAGTGGAAGCTGGTTTGAATGTTCTTTGGAAGCTTTGGAAGAGTAGATTATAAGACAATCATTTAATCAATGTTTTTTTTTAACAGATGCAGACTTTGTGCTGCTGAGGTGATATCTTCCTGAGCTGTTTTTGTTTCTTGGCCTGCACTTCTGTAGTGTTTTGGTGACTCACCGTGTGCATAGTAGGTGGCATATAACTGGAAACTGCCGTTTGGTTGTAAAGTGTGCCATCCTCCACCCACCTGCCTGGATGAAGTGCACTCATGTTTGTGCTGTATTCCTCTTTCTGTTCACTGGCTGAGGCCCAAATGTCCTAAATCACAGTTATACTGGACTAATGCCATTAATGATTCCTCTCACTTGCATCACTTGTCATCCACAACTGCCTGTAGGCTGGATGAAAGCCTTCCCTAAGACTGACTGAATCCCAACGGCCATGTGCAGAGGGAGGACACATGCCTTCCCTCCCACCTTAAGAGCTCTATTTTGGTGAAGCACGGCACGGATCACAGTCAAGTGCGCCCTCCCTAGTGCATTGAGACAAATGCAATTTGGTAATTTGGTGGCCAGGCTCACCTGGGGTACATGCGGCACACTTGGATATGGGGTGGGATCACAAAGAATACATTGCAGATGGGCGCATTAGAGCCTGTGACAATCATAGCCAATCACATTCACTACTTTCATCTTTAAATGCAGGGCTTTCCCTGTCAGCTGTAGGTTTTATATTATTTCTTTCTATGCTGGATAAAGGCCATAAAAATGCTGTGATGCATCGACAAAGGATTAGGGCCGGATGAACCACTCTGAATAACAGATCCGAACCGGATACAGACTGGCAGATCATTAGTTGAACTTGCATATATGGTTATATTGTGGCTCAATGTCTCCCTAAAACATTGCATAATTACACATTGGGGGCAACTGACCAAGGTTTTAATATCTCCAAACATGTCATCATTAGCTTACAGGATTATTATGGTTTATTATAATTTGTATTGTACCAACAGTCCAAAACCTAAAGACCATAAGAAAAGACTGAGAAAACATTCAATATATTCAAAAGTAAAATATATAGCAAATTTGAGAAGCTGGCACCAGTGAATGTTTGGCACTTGCTGGTTTTTGAGGTGTTGGGGAAATAATGAACTTGCCATGTACAATAGGAATCAATAGGAGCCCAGCAACACATTTTTGCCCCAGGGCCCCATAGCAGGTGACACCGGACATCCTAACCAGACAAGGGTAAAAGAAATGGGAGAAAAAAAGTGTTTTAGAATTCATAAGCAGTATATAAAGAATCAATAAATATTGAGAAATAACCTCTAGGGTCTAAGGTCCATTTAGTAGCTCTTCTGAAGCTAATTCTTGTCCAAGTTAGCATAAAGGCTCAAGGTCAAAATGAACTTTAAACCTCAGCTTATAGGCCAACGTGGACTGGAAGTACTTTAAGTGCACAGTGAAAGAAAAAAGGAAATTTGAACATCTACAATTCAATGACAACTGGCCAAAGTCTATCTGCCGAAGAAAACCATGAGATATGATGAAAACCTCCAGAACAGCTACTAAATGGACCTAGTGGTTCCATTGTTCTTCAGCAGTTGTTCCAAGGTCAAGAATGAACTGCTAACCCTAATTAATAAATGGCTTATAACACACTATAATGTAGTTGTAAGCAGACACAAGCAATTATAGCTTTATTATACTGTGTAAACAATGTATCAATTGTTTGTATACCACATATAAGTGTGAATGTTAATAAGTGTTACAGGTATCTGTATCAGTGAAGATGTAGCTGTAAACAGGTGCTCTCAGCTGTCACTACAGTAGAGTGGAGCATGCGTGGTGACATGTGATGGAGTGTGCTGTGATTCAGGTAGTACAATGCATAAACACAGTACACTGTAGCAGCACAGATGTTTAATGAGCACTAATGGCCATTTTAATGCCCCTCCATTTCCCTTTCCCTTAGTGATAATGGTTTGGGTGAACTATCATAGACAATATATCCACAAATGTTGAGACGCATCCACACAAGCAAGCTGTGACACACACACACACACACACACTGGCTGAAGCCCATTAAAGAGGCTGACAGGCTGAGTTATGAGGGCTTCACACACTCATCTGATGTGACAGTGCTGCTTGGTTATGAGCGCTTAGGGAGAATTTACTGGCCTTCCTCCCCTTCCATCATACAGTCACCAGCAGGCCCAGCATCAGAATTCAAAAAAGCACCCCTATCATTTATGTAGGTGTGTGTTTTACTGTGTACTGTGTTTTTATTATTGGATGTTGGGCTGGTGGTGAGGATTACCTGGTTTCTTAAAGAGGTACTGCACACTTGAACGTGTTTTTTGAGCTGTAAACTAAATCTTATGACTGTACTGTGATGAAACACATCAATGCTGGTGTTAATATATTCTTACCAAATTTATAAAAATCAGCATTTCATTGGTTGAACATGGCTCACCACGCCATCTACTGTTTTGAATCAGCCCTGAACCTTATCAGTCTCGCCCGTGTCTCCTGACCCACACACTACGTAGCCACAAGGCCACGCCTCCTACAGGTGGTTCCTTGCATTTTTTAGATATGCTGGGAGAGAGGGTTCTAGCTGAATTTGAGGGTGTAGTTACACTTTAAATGTATTCTATTATACAAAAGTGCAGGCTGTTAGGACAAATTCATGGAGTTACTGTAGTAGTGACTGTTGTAGCGGTGCAGGTGACAACCAATGAAATCATTGTTCCAATTAACTGGTGCATTTATTTTTTTAAATTTGGATTTACATGGGTCCTGTGTATTTCAAACAGATACAAACAGATTAATAAACCAAGCTGTGCTCAGTCAAGTTGCATTTATGGGAATGATAAGACTTAATGAAATGGACTTCTGAACTTCAGAATAAAAGGGATGATGGCGTAGTAACGCCATTTGTTATTTATGAATGAAAGCATGGACTGATCAATGTCAGAAAAATTAAAGCATCATGACATGAGTCCTCTCTTGTATCCTGCACATAATATACTGCCCCTGAGCAGAGCACTAATCAGACACTGTGCAATTACTATTTGATTATTAATGCATAATTTATATGTGTACAGGAATATATTGTAGAGGCCGGGGAATGTGTTTTAAAATACAGGTTGTGCTTTAACAATCACAAAAGGATTGTAAAATGGCTAACATGCTGTGAATCAGCATGTGAGATATCATAGTATTTTTATTTTTACTAACAACTATTGCTAGTTGTTAGTCTATGGTTTCATTTAGTTGGTATGACAATTAAATACTGTACCATGTTACTTAAAAAATATTACTTAAACTGAATGCATTTTTTCTGTTGACAGGAGATGAAAGTGATGGAGAAAATGAAGGAAATGGAAGGGAAAGGTCTTGTCACAGTATGTCAGTGCTTCCCAACCTTTCTGACTTGTGACCCTTCGTCGCTGGTTACGGCCTGCTCAACGTATGAGCTGTAATTAACCACAGAGTGATTTTTCTCTCTCAGATTGTTTAATTTTATGGAGTTTTTAGCCAAAATCAAATGGGTGCACTGATATAACGCTTCTCTTATCTCTCTTGCCTCGCTGGCCTGACCACTGAGTCAGTGTATTGCCCAAGGACACTTCGACATGTGGAGCTGCGGATCAAACCGCCGACCCTGCGATTAGTGAACGACCTGCTCTACCTCCTGAGCCACAAAGTCAGAAAACAGAAACACCATTTTGAGTAACAGAAATACATTTACGTTTCTTTCTTATCCCTTAAATCATCCTGTAATATTTATCAATTGGATAAGGTCCGTTGGGTCCTGACCCCACTGCTGTATGTGATGGAAGATGGCCTTTGTGTAGAATGGAAAAAGTAATGATAAACATGACACCAGAAAATGGTGGATATGTAACTCATATACATGGTGGGAACCATTGGGAAAGTTAAAGAGAGCCAAGTCATGCTGATGGCCTATATGTAATATTTCATTACCATCATCATATTGTATTTATTTTCTCACTGCAGTACTGTTTTGAAAAATTACCCTGGAGTCTCTTAAATTACAGCTTTCTTATTTCCATAATCATAGTGTAATTCAATGACATATCTTTATTTGTTGTTTTTTGACAAGCTGTTGATGTGAGGAGAAAAAGAGCATATTCTTTTTATTAGTGATGGTTTATGTTCCATAGGGTACAACCTACTGGGACAATCTCTCTAGTAATTCCAGTCAAGGTCAGATGAAAGATGGGAGTTGCGTGATTCTTTATTGATCTTCATTGGGAAACGGTCTATTTTTTTTCAACCACACACCCGCTCTGTAGGGAGGTCACAGGCAGCTACAGTAACACAGCCGATAGAGCAGGACAGGAGGTGTGACCTGAGGGTACAGAGGATCATTTCACCCAGAAAGAAAATGTAACCAAAAAAGAAGGTTATTGGATTCCTGTTTCTGCATGTTGATGGAAAATTAAAAGACAGAAAAAAAAGCCAGTCGTACTGTAATTACTGTTACTGTCATTAAACTTAAGACGTACATGAAGAACATACCAGTATGTTTCATTTCCCATTTTTAATAAACCCTCCCTTTCAAAAAAAAAGAATGAAAATGACAAAAAAAGTATAGAAAGGGGAAACCTCTAGAATAAAACCTGAAAATCTGAAAACAGAACAAATTCTCTCTTTCTATATTTCTATTGTCCATTCTCTGTTAATATTCACGTGAGAAAACCATTTTCTACAAAATGTTTCAACCAAACTCTTTTTTTAAATTTAAAGCGGTTAAAAATTATATTTTTATAATAAGTAAGTATCAAATGTAAAAATAATGTGACAATGTTCATTTTGTTAAATTGTGATGAAATGTATTCGTCAATGACCTTTTTATCCATGACGGAGACGAGATGAAACTGACTTCATTAAACAATAACTGGGACTAAATCTCCATACAATATCGTTGACGGAAAAAGAGTTGACTATATTGGAACTTAAAAATAAAAACTATAACTAAATCTCTCTTATTACACAGACTGTTTTTTTCATGTAATTCAAATCTCCTTCCTGTCATTGGATGGCTACACATTTCTCTTCCTGCACGCCTGAATCATCTTCCCAGTGACTTTGCACACCAGCAGCGCACTGCCAACAGTGCTAAAGCTTTCTAGCTGCACCCTGCGGCTGTAGGAGCTCAGCCAACGTCAGATGGTGATGAGAAAAGTACATGATGGCAGCAGCGGGGGTTGGTCAGAACAAACCAACACGTCCTCGTACCTAAATGACATGATGAGTAAGTCATTTGCCAATGACTCCCCAAACATATATAGACATATATGACCATTGGAAAAAGGATATATATGACCATTGGAGAGTACCAGCGACAGGCGTACCTGACCTTCGTCGCCATGGTAAAAATAATAAACACGTGGTTAACGTTGTGAAACGGTAGCAGTTTGGTTAGGTTTAGGCACCAAAACTACTTGGTTAGGGTGTAAGTTAAGTTACATCACGTGACTTACTAACGTAACTTAACTTTACGATCTGATGTCAGTTAAAATAAGTCAAGGTTACTTTTGGTTTCACACGGGACACAAACAGCTGTCTCCTGGGTGAGAGTCCTGTGTTTGACCCATCCATCATAATTACTACGGCCACTAGAGGTTGCTGCCCAACAATAAACGTAAATATGGGCTGTAATAAGCTGCTTGCACAGACGACCTATTGAGACACCTCAAGGCGCACCACACATAAAGTGAGGATTGAGATGTTTGATTACCTTAGGTTACTTTTTAACTTATATTAACTTACAGTTTTTGCCGATTGCTTACACACTGAAAGTGAATGCTTAGACAAAAGCATCAAAACCTTTAACTTCTGTAACCATGCCTTAAACAAAGGCACCAAAAGTACAAACACATTTTCTGCTTTGCACTTTGTTTTCAACTCTGCAACACATTTCTTGCAAAACTACACACTGTTCACATTAGACACTTTCAAGAATGAAATCTCCTGCAATCATTGGGAAAACACTCCTATTCAAAATGCAATCAGTCCTCAATCAATCAATCAATCAGTCTGAGCCTTAGCACTACAAATAGACCTCAGGTAAACTCACGTCTTCTGAGAGAACAAACATGCAAGCAGTGAAAGTGAGAGGAAGAGAGGGAGAGGAGTAGGAGGAGGACAAGAACAAAGAAGTGGACCAGGCAATAGACAGAAACATATTTCCTATATTGCATTGATTATTGTACTGCAATTCTACTTTTCTTTGTGTTTTGTTGTTGTAAAAACCTGCAATGGCAATAAGTTGTATATATTTTTTTCTGATGCCTTTCTATGTTTGTGTTCATTGAAATGTGAGTAAATGTTCAGTACTGGAACAATCTTTCACAGAAGCCTGTATGAGAAAATTAAAAAGCTATACAAAGTACTAAAGACAGCAGTGTGTGTTTTGTATAAAGTACATCAGTGTGTTGTTGCTGCTTTGAAAGAGTAATTCACACGCTGCATGTTCGGATCATTTTGTTGAAAAAATGCCATTCTGAAAAAGGATTGTTAGGTTTTGATTACAGTTTCATTTTGACATAGAAGTGAAATGTTTGTCTCCAAGTGTTGTGTCTTATTTGGCTCGTGTGTAGAGTTTTGACACAATGCGACAAATTCCGCAAAACAAGTGTGTAAGCAATCAGCAAAAACTGTAAGCCAACTAAGCTACAAAAGGCAGTGGTGTAACGTTATGTATTATTAGCATCTCGCAACAACGGAACATTGCTTGCATACGGGGGTTTAGCCGAACTTAAACGTCAATAGACCAGCCAGCTAAATTGGATAACCTTAGACATGCTATCCATGCTAAAACATGTACAATATAATTGCTACACACATTTGATAGACAGGGCTTGTCGATTTTGATTGGCTCCATGCAGCTAAATGTAGTCTATTTATTTCATCTACTGGTTATTAAAATAGACAAAATTTTACATGGAAAAAGTTTTGGGTTCTCTGACTGTGTCAGGGAGGTGTTGTTGATTTTCTGTTGTTATTGACTGTCTTTACAATAAGAGTCTACTGTAAAGACAGTATGTTCCATTCATCCTCATTTGTTGAACCATGTTGGTTCAAAATAAATGTCCAAATCAGAACATGTTTCATGTCTGGATGTATTGCTTAAATTAATAACATCAGAACTGACACCCTCTCTGCCAAGCTGCATTCTTAATTATACAACCTGTAGTTTTGTGGCTAATTTTCAGTACCAGTTCTTTTAGCCTAAAATCAATTGGATTCAATTATTATCTAATATATTATATTTATTATTTCAAAGCAGTTTTCTGAAGTTTGATTAAAATGCGTATTCTTGGTCTTGACTAAAATTCGACTAAAATGTTCACAACATTATAATGTTTGTTTTCACGTTGTCATTTAATACATTGTTATAATAAAGAAAGCCATAATAACCAATGTGACAATGTGAGAGGCGCCGCTCGTGGTGATGAACCTACAGAGAATTATCAGCTGAATCTGCAGCTCCCCTCGGCTTTGCTGAGCTTTATAGTGAGTTTCAGCTCATTGTATAGCTGACAGGCTGCAACTTTACTGTTCTGGTTCACTCTCACCACTCTCACAGTGTCGTTTTTGGCAGCAGCAGGCAGCTGTTTTCAGTGAGCACAGCAGACAGCACAGAGACTAACTGGTGAACGCAGTGGAGCTTTTAACAGCTAAAGAGCCAGATATTTTCTTCAGGAGTTGGTGGAGACCAAAAACAGAGCTAACAGAGAGGGAGAATATTGGACTTACATGCATCATGTGGGCACAAACACAACTTCAAATGACTGATAACGTTGCTCTTTAACAGCTGGATGTGTCAATAAGCAACTGTTTGCTAACAGGTTCACCATATGAACTCCACAGCATAGTCAAGCCAAAGCTTTTCTTAGTGTAGAGAAGGGTTCAATCATTTTGTCTGGTTAATGGCTGCTCTGTGTTGCCCTGAAGATGCCATGATGGGGCGGATGACAAAATCAGTGATCCCTACATAAACAAGAGAAAAAGTACAGTGCAAGAGAGCATACTCGCATTAAAACTCTGCATAAACACATAAACAAATCAGTGTTAAGACAATTTCACATTTTGAGAGGTGGGCTAATGGCGTTGGCGTGCCGCTACATATAATACACTCCTCAAGGACAACACATGTGTACATTTCTCAAGGAGAAGCCACAGAGGAGAGCCACTCAAAGCTTTTTTTCCCCCTGCTCTTTAAACAAACCTTCTCTGGTATTTCCATATCCATTGCTACTGCAAACAACCTCAAACAGCCTTGGGAGCATATGCAAGAAGAAATGACAAAATTCCTGTTTTTCACTGCTTGCGTGTGTGTGTACCTGTGGGTGTGTGTTTGTCACAGGGTCACCTCCTGACTCTTCTTAATGTCTGCATTCACATTTCACTTCCTTTCATTTGTGTAAGTGTTTGTCATAATGGCCTCTATTGTCGCTTTGAAAATCAAATTAGATTAAAAAGTCATTCAAAGATAGATAGAGGAGTGTGTGCAGATTAAAATGTCACAAGAAAATGAAGATGTGCAAGATGAAAAAAGTCTTAATATATATATATATATATATATATATATATCCTTTGTTACTCTCTGTGTGACTTCAATTCCCTGAGGGAAGCTGTAAAGAAAGCTTGTTGTTTTGTGGGAAGCTCCTGGGAAACACACACACACACACATGCATTTACCCAAAAGGTTAGCTGTGACACGTTCCTTGGCATTTTCAAGGCAATAAACCCCATCAAGCGGACACAGCCATGTGTGACCAACATAGCTGCTCGGCCGCTGCCCTACACACTGCTGCTGAGCACCAACAGCTGAAGGCTTCCTGAGGTGTCGCGACTGAACCTCACACCAACAGAAAAAGAGAAGAGAGACAGAATAAACCAGAAGAAGTGAACACAAAGTATTTGAAGTATCTGATGAAAGCTGGACTTGGCTACTTCGCTTGCCAGCGGCTCCAAAACGACACCAAGAGATAACTGTTTGAAAGAAGTGAGCTTCAATACCCTGAAGTCTTGATTGGTGACATCAGTGAACTGCAGATGGCATGTGTACCAAACCAAACACTTCTTACAACAGAAGCCAAGGAGTGGAGAGAGACAAAAGATCTGACACTTGTGAAGTTACCTTCTTGTCAACAGAACACTCGCTCACTGCTGATTAGGACCACTTTTAATCCAGACTTATAGGAACATTCGTTTTTAATGCAACTTTGGTCATGTCTTTGTTGTTTTGGCCATCATTTCTATTAGTTCTGATCACATTGTACTCACAACAGTATGGAGCAACACATGAAAGCACATCTGATGATCAGACAGGTTGTAAACAAGGCAACAAGTTATCCAGATTATCTAAACCACTTGCTTTGGTGGTAACACTGAGAGTGAGAGCAATGACGGCAACAGAGGTGTGGATTCAAGTCATGTGCAGCCCTTAATTTAGTATGTTGGCATTCTAAGATGAATTAGCAAGTACAGATGAGGCTGATGGGAATGTCATTGGTTTTGCAGGTGTTTGGTTATAAGGCAAAGTATTGGAGGAAGTGAAATTTTGACCTGATGCTAGATGGAAGGTCGGGGGATTAAAGTGATTACATCCTGTGGGGACCACAAATGTCTCTACCAAACTTTACGGCAGTCCATCCAATAGTTGTTGAGACATTTCAATAACAACCAAAAATGTCCACCTGCTGGTGGTGCTAGAGAAAAAGTCAGAAGATCGCCAAAGTCGGTAGGGTACATAATCTGGGAACCATGAATGTTTGTACAAAGTACAGGGAGCATCAGCGAACATGTGTGATAAATGATACAAAGGTTAAGTAAATCAAGACTGTTTTTTTAAAAGCTGCTTCCATCTGCATCAAAGTAAATCTGTTTTAATCAAACCATTCACATCGATACAATTTAAGAGCAAATTTATCAGTTCAATCATACTTTATTATGTTCTGTTTTAATCATTCAGTTTTTATTAAGTTTCACTCCTCATATTCTCTCCCGCGATTTAATGATGTGTGGTCCGTCAACTTAAAGGGTCACTTCACCAAAATTACAAAGTAACATTGTTAACAGATTTCATGGGGACTTTTTATTCTGAAGAAAGTAGTTCCTAAGAAACTGGTCACGGTATAGATTATCCTGAGTAACAAGGACATTAGGCGTTTTTGGGCCAAACTGTTCTGGGGACTCCCTGAGAGGAACTGCCCACTGGGGAGCTCCCCCAAGAACTGCATACCTTCAAGGGCTTTTTTTCTGTTTGCTTTCACACCACCAATAGGAACACTGAAGTGATGTAAGCCAGCCGGCGGTTGGTATAGCAACATCACTTCTGCGCGATGTACAACAACAACAGCTACAACTGTCGGTCCATTTGTCCATGTTTTGTTCCATTTTTAAGTCTACCGTTATGAGCGGTTTACATGGCTAACATTTTACACAGGTTTTTAAAAATGGCGGTTGCCAGTGCTGCATTGGCTCATGTGTTCAACAAATCAACGTACACCTCCTCCAGTTGTTCTGATCCAAAAACGCCTATTGCTTCTGGAAGAAAATATTACTGTTACATTTTTTGAACATAATTTTTCATTGCTGATCTCTCCAAACAAGACTCCATTCACCTCTATTGTATTTGGCTGGAGACAGAAATCTCAAGAACAGGTATTTCAAAATCTGGACAAATACATTTAAAAATCTGCATAAAGAGATACCACTACAGGTAAAGGGGATTTGTTTGACCCTTTGAATTGACCCTTTGCAATGTCTGCACCAAACCTGTTTTGTGTCATCCTGTACAATGTACAGCGAATGTACAAACAAATAAACAAATGGACGGAGACCAAACCACAGACAACAGTATATACTTCCCTTAAGCCAAAAGAAGAGAAAAGGGAGAAGGGAGTAGACATTGATAAATGTTCTCTCAGACCAGACTATTGCTCAAGGATACACTCACTGATACCTGTAGCCTTGAGTCCTTACAACTGCCTTCAGCTGAAGCTATTTAACACTCAAGGCTGAGTCACTACAAGCAGAAGCACTTGAATCTTGAATTTCATTACTTTTCTTAAAGCAGTTTAGAGTCACTTTGTAGCAGGCATCTGAAAGCATTGAACAGACAAAGTTAGCTGAACTTTTAATTGAACTCTAAATGGAGGAATAGATATCAAAAACTAAAGCTGTTACATTTACACTTGTAAATGTAACCTAGTGTAGTTCCTTTTGAGAAGTAGCTTATATCAATGTAATCTCTCTAAGAATAACATGTTGCTTATGTCAGTGCATCATTTTGTCCTTTTTGTCAGTAATATGTCAGTAAAATTTAGGATTTTTTTGGGAAAATTCTACTTTGGATTAAAGATTAGGGGGGCTCACCAAAAATATTAGGATTCATCCTCTGAGGACTATGATTATTCACAGTAGATTCCATGGAATTCCAACCAGGAGGTAGACCAGACCCAACTGTTGGAAAGATGGACCAGTCAACCAGGTAGCACTGTCTGAAATACAATCTCAACTCAACCTTATTTATATAACACTGTAAACATTACACAATTCATCCACAGCACTTTATAGCACAGCGGGAAAGAACAAAAGACAGGAGAGAACAATGAAATAGAAAGTAAAATCCAACCAAAACACCCTGTGATGTGAATGATGCAGGGCCAGATTAACCCACTATAGGGCTGCTACTTACAGTCAGTAAAAACAGGTAAAAACATATTTTCAGCTAGACAAGAACAGTATACTGTAACCATGGTAATTATACACATCAGATAGGGTGACAGTAGAAAAAAAGTAAAAGGAATGAGATTAAAATTTCGCTCACAACAAAAACTGGACTAATAAAATGACTAAAATGCAATTTAGTTGCTAATCTTTGTCAAAAGACTGAGACTAAAATTAAATTTAAAAAATCAGGTGCCAAACACAATATAATATAAACTGGAATTGTAAAGGCCTTAAAACTAGATTTTAACTTGAGAGGGAACCTCAAGATCAGGTTATAACACAGGCTTTAATGCCACTAGTGGTGCATACAGTAGTATCAAACACATTTGCAATTTATCAAATTACCACAAACTAATTACGGTGGATCTGGAACCTTCAGGCCCCTGAGGGTCTGGGGCCCTGGGACGTTTGGCCACTTTGCTCGGCTGGTAATGCTGCGCTGGAGTGATGTTGAACTTAACAGCACAGTTACACAACACATACTGCTCTGGACAGAACAACTAGATGTGATTATTGTGAACATTTTGAACAAAACTCACAGTGGCAGTGCTCATGTAGATAATACAAGACAAACAAGGTGTTTTAATTCAGCGGATGAAGGTGTTATGCGGGTTAACAAGACAGGGCGAGAAGGCTAACTAGCAGTTTCATATCCACAATCCTGATGTAAGGGAACCCATGATGTGAAGTGATGTCATAGATTACAAACCAGCAGAATAATGTAATATAATGAAAAAAATGTGCTTAATATTTTCTCTTAGCCCCTTTTCAGTGTTTTCAGAATTGAGGGAATACATTAAGCAGCCAAGCGTGAAACCCAAATGCAATATCGACTCCTGTCCGCAATTTGTCAAATCTGTAAAATATATGGCAGCGTGGATATATCCAGCGCCACCATTTACGGGGGCTTTCATAAAACATATTCTTTGGTAATAGTGTTCTGCAGACAGCCTTATGTATTATTGAACAGTTCTCATTTTCATTCAAACAACCTGTAAGTCCTTCATGCACACACACACACAAGCATAAACACGCATGGACAGACGAACAAAAGCCCTTACAACATTTTGCGAAGGAATTAGTCACCCTGTCCTTTGCAGCCAATTTTCCACAGCTAGCCATGGCATTTATCAAAGCAGAGCAGGTAAATGTGCACTTGCCATGCCGTTTTATTGAGCCTTATTTAGTTGGCATTCTTACTGAGCTAACCATAAACACACAATGAAACGTGCACATGTATAGACACACACAGTAATCCCCAAGCTGAGGTCATTCAGAGGTCACAGCTAGTCATAATAACCAGCCTGATGTGAGCGTGGTTGATTACATTATTGCCTTCTTGTTGTTCAAAGACAGGCTGATTGTGTTTTCCCTGTCTCACTTTCAATGTCACTCTCACTGTTTTCTCTCTCAATCTGACAAATAATTTGCTTTTCAGTCAACTGAGACTTTTGAGCTGGGGGTGCTATTGATACTAAAGACAAGAATGATGTGTCCTCCCACTTGTACAGTCAGTGAATCTGGTCAGTGTCCTGCTGCTGCTGTCATAAACCTGAAAAGGAGATAATATCATCAAGTTCAACCACTTTTAACGGTAGCAGCAGAAGTCTGAGACATTTTTCCCTGAGTGAAGGCCGTCAGGGCTTTCTTAAAGGATTAGTCTGGCGATGTTCTATAATTTTCTTATTGGCAACTAACCCCATGAGGGCCAAAACCAGGCAGAAATGAACACGTATTGTGTGTGTATCAAAGCCTGATGTATCTTCTTCCTCTGTGCCATAGAGCTCCATTGTTGTCCAAAAACTATTAAAAACACATCAAAAAGCCACACTGTTGCTGGGGATTCAATCTCACATACACCATCCTGCTGCCCCAAATACTCACTAGAGCACCAAATGTGGATTAATCCGCCGTTGAAAATAGTCCCCAACAAATGCACTATTTCCTCCTGTTGTTGAGTATCATACAGTGGCCAGCTGTTTTAGGAAATTACTGAGCCTTTTAAAAAATGAAACTATACATTTGTGAGGTGTCTGTAAAGAGCTGAGAGACAGGGTAGGGAAGTCAGAAAGTATTGAGAGACGGACGAACACAATGTTAGTTTAGATTTTTTCATGGGATTTGTTGACAACAAGGAAAATATAGAATATAGCCAGCCTCATCCTTTAACTAACCTATCCTAAACCTGAACAGAACCATCTGACTGGTGGCGCTTGTGGCACCAGGAAAATTACTGGTGGCCTGGCCCGGAGTGTCAGGCCAGTTCACAAATATTATATATATGAATATTTATTCATGCAGCCTTAATTATGGAAGTGCAATTGACTAAATCTTGAAACTGCAGACACTTGGCTGTTTTTAACTATTTTGGATGTTTTTGAGGCAGTTTTTGTGTGCAGTAATACAATTTGGATTAGATTAGATTAGATTCAACTTTATTGTCATTGCACATGTCACAGGTACAAGGCAACGAAATGCAGATAGCATCTAACCAGAAGTGCATAAGCAGTAGAATAACATAATGAATATAAATATACAGGGTATATGAATATTTACAGTATATACAGAAAGTATACATAAAGTGCAGAATGTGCGGTTTGAATGTACAGTAGTGCAATGGTATTATTTAGTGCAAGCAGAGAGAGAAAAAGAGTACTTAATAGTGCAGTGATGTCGATTCAAGTCAATTCAGTTTGGTCCAAGGGGGTTGGTAAGTGTGTGTGTGTGTGTGTGTGTGTTGGGGGGAGGCGTCAGGGGGCAGAGTTCAGCAGGGGAGACAGCTGATGGGAAAAAACTGTTCCTGAACCTGGTGGTTTTAGTCCGGAGACTCCTGTAGCGCCTCCCAGAAGGCAGGAGGGCAAACAGTTTGTGTGCTGGGTGGCAGGAGTCTTTGCTGATGTTCTTTGCTCTCCTGAGACAACGCTTCCTGTAGATGTCCTCAATAGCAGGAAGTGAGGCTCCAGCGATGTGCTGGGCGGTTTTCACCACCCTCTGCAGCGCCTTCAGGTCCGAGACAGAGCAATTCCCATACCAAACTGTAATGCAGTGGGTTAGGATGCTCTCGATGGTGCAACGGTAGAAGTTCACCAGGATGTCTGAAGAGAGGTGGTTTTTCTTAAGAGTCCTCAGAAAAAGAGGCGCTGGTGAGCCTTCTTAACCAGGTAGGAGCAGTTAGTCAACCAGGTGAGGTCCTGCGAGATGTGGATCCCCAAGAATTTGAAGCTGGTCACACGCTCCACCGCCGCACCGTTGATATGGATGGGTGGGTGTGTGTCAGCATTCCTTCTAAAGTCCACGATGAGTTCCTTGGTCTTATTGGTGTTGAGCAACAGGTTGTTCTCATCGCACCACACAGCCAGGCGGTCCACCTCCTCTCTGTAGGCTGATTCATCGTTGTCCTTGATGAGGCCAATCACTGTGGTGTCATCCGCAAATTTGATGATGGTGTTAGAGCCATGTACAGGTCTGCAGTCGTGAGTGAAGAGGGAGTAGAGGAACGGACTCATCACACAGCCTTGTGGTACGCCGGTGTTTAGGGTGAGGGTGGAGGAGCAGTGGTGGTCTGACCGAACACGTTGAGGCCTGTTGGTCAGAAAGTCCAACAACCAGTTGCAAATAGGAGCACTGATGCCCAGATCTGTCAGTTTTGTGATTAATTTGGAGGGGATGACAGTGTTAAATGCTGAACTGAAGTCTATGAACAGCATTCTGGCATATGTGTTGACATTGTCCAGGTGTGAGAGGACAGAGTGCAGCGCTATGGAGACTGCATCTTCTGTGCTCCTATTCACGCGGTAGGCAAATTGGTGGGGGTCCAGGGTGGGGGGAAGACAAGATTTGAGATGTGCCAGAACCAGCTGCTCCAAAATTAAAAGATATGTTACTGGAATAAACAGTAAACAGATACAGTATATGTCCTGCTCTGACATTAGTTATTATAACAGTCCGGCCCTGATTCTACATAATCTGCATTCCAGTTTTGCATAGTCGCCCTTTTCAGAAAAACCCATAACTGAAACTGTAATACCGACAGATAATGAAAACAACAAAAATGTAATTATGTAATTTAAAATTAAATAAATAAAGCAATGAGCCTTTGTTATAGTTGCTGCTAGTGTAATTATTTAATATTATACCAGAAAAAACATTTAATACATTATCATGATCTCCTACCCGACCTGCTTTGTCAACCTTCCAAGTGTAAATAAAGGTTGAGACATTTTCCTCTTCAGATCTATCAACCTCTGTCAGACATGCCAAAGTGCTCTTGATTATGATACACTGAAATATTAAATGATCTATTAATGTGCAGGTCTAATTATTTGGGATGCGCTATTGACCTAGTTTGTAATTGAATTCAAACAGCAACACGTTGTTGTGTTTATTAATTCATGAAGAACAGCCTGCTGCTAATGATTTGGTGCCTTGGAAATTAATTCCTCATTTCTCACTCTGTTTTTCTCTTGGCCTCTGACAGAGCCTCTTTTTCATGTAGTACATGTACAGTGCAGATCACATCAAATATCTGTGGATTGTGAAATACTTGACAGGAAATTAATGTTTCATGTTACATTCTTTTTTTGTTCCTCGTTTCTCTCCAGCAGATACTGCACTGTTGTTCTGTTCTCTCTAAAAGCACCAGCTAAATTGGTCAGAAAATGGGCTCGGCAAATTTCATGGCTGTCTGCCTGTTAGATTTTAATGTTTGTTGTGTATCAGTGGAAATGTGACCTGAAAGTGCAAAGAGGAAAGGTCAGGGGGTCATTCAAGGAAAAGGAGAGTTAGTCCGCACACTGAAAAAAATGTAATGATTCCTTTTCTCATTATGCTGCTTTTGCACCTGCACCTGGATATCAACAAAACCATGCAAATCCATCCTCTGGGGACAGTGGGTATCAATACTAGCCTGATAATCAGACAAAATTTTGGTTTAACTTCATTATTCAGATTGTTTTGAAGGGGGGTCATTTTGTCGTTACTAATCGGTAGCCCTTTTTAAACCGATATAATACTGCCCCGGTGGTGGGTCGCACACATAACACAAAATCAAAACGTCACACTCCTGTCCCGTACTGCCAACTCCCCAATGTTACACAGACGTGGGCTCTGTTACAACCTCCGCTGCCGGCTTAACGGCGGAACAACAATGCCCCTGCATTCCGTGTTTGTGTGTTTTATACAGACAGCGACGCAACATTCCCACCTTGGAGTGGCTGTATAATATGGGCTAGTGACTAGCAGTGTAAAGATAAACTGATACATATCAGAAAAACAATACAAGAGTCAGAGATACAACTACATCGATACACAACCACAGATTGGACCTAAATTCTGTGTTAAAAAAATCTGTGTACTATCTTTCCAAGTAACTCTCTCTTGGTGTCTGTGTGGCGCTGTGTGTGACTGTGTGCGAGTGTGTGCAACCATGCCCCCAGGTGCGGCTGTGGGCTGTGGGATGATTTTTAGCATTGTGGCCACACTAGGTATTGCAACTTCTAGGAGTATCAGTATCACTGGCCCCAAAATGGATTTTTCTCATACACATTCATTGGAAAAGAAGCAGCTGTAAAGCGATATTTTTTTCTGTCACAAACAACCCAGATGTGATCCATTCAGTCCAATCATTTGGAAAGTCCAGAAGAGTCGTATGATTAAATTATTTTATCTCATTCATGTGTGCGGGGAGCCAAAAGGAAGTCAGTCAGTTTGGCCAGCAGAAGATTCAGACGTGCATGCTCTCAACCGGGCCGACTAGAGAAGGACGCTACTGAGCATGCTATATAAGCCCACAAAGGCGGAAGTGTGAGGAAGCACGTGGAGACTTTTTCAGCGAATGCACCAGTGAGCGACTTTCATAGTAATGAACAGGGCACCATCTTTAAATGCGGTATCCGGTTCTCTTTATACATTGATGTGTGCAACCCACTTTACCCCCACCAGGCTTATTCCATACCAAATTTTATGGTATGGACAGGGATGTCCATGTTTTTGATGGACGTGTAGTGTTTTTTTAAAGGGTGCATGCACACAATCCAAACTGATCTATGTAGTTCCAGCAAACATGAAGCTTTATGAATTCTCACACCTTTCATATTTTACTGTAACTAAAGGGCCTCAGGAGAGCTGCAGGTGCTGCGGAACCTCTAGGGGTCCAACACAATAGAACCACCTCTCTGTAACGATTGGCGGGGCCCAAGTTCTTAACACAGCTGTAAATACATTTAGAGATTCCATAAGCGGTGCCAGGTGCCTGTCGCTCCCCTGATGCTGGGAGCAGTGGCATTGAAAAACCTAACACTGTGAAGCAAATCAAACGCAGCTGAAATGTGAAAGTCTGTGAAATGTGAAGGTCCAATTTGTCCTGTTTACTGTGATGGCTCTGCGATGAAAGCAGCAAAAACACTGTATCACTGCAGATCAGGGCTCACGAGTGTGTGCACATGCACACAGAAATACACACCATCATCAGCAGCAGAGTTAGTCAACACCATCTGTGGTGTCTGTTTATTCCTCTCTGAGATAGAGTGCTCATCAATAGAAATCAGGTTGACTGAAACCACCTTGCTCAATAAAAGCTGCACTGCAGGTAAAACTATCATTTAAGCATGTGTGTGTGCATGTCATTCCATTTGTCTGAAAGTGTGCTTGTGTGTGTGTGTGTGTGTGTGTGTGCACATAATAATCACCTCCAATATTAAACTGATATTTCCAATCCAAATCACTGTGGTAAAAGGTATTTCTGACTGGTACCACATTACCACCCGCATGCTGGCTAAATATTCCACACCCAAGCCCTTCACACACACACACACACACACACACACACACACACACACACACTTTCCCCCTCTTTTTGTTCCTGATTGAGGCCTTGGCAGTTGACACGGGAGAGACAGGATCTAAAAAAAGAGGGAAGCAGCAGCTGCCAGAGACTGTAGAAATCATGGCGCTGTAACATTTTCATGTGTCCCATTAGGCTGTGAATTGTGGGTAGGATTATCCATGGGGGGGCACACAAGGAACGGCCTAACTCATACCAATGGTCCCTGCGGTGGCAGTAGTTCTGGCTTTTATTCTCACCAAAATGTGCTACATCAGCTTCACAGAAGAGAAGAGCAGATGAAGACAGCCACCTCTGTGATGAGTATCGGTGCCAAGTGTG
>VMKM01003881.1:0-26809 GCA_008360985.2 Macquaria ambigua | reverse complement strand
CAGTTCTGTAACTGTTTTGATTTGAGGGGAATAACTGACCATTTTATTCTTTCAAATGTATATATTTATAATCATCCACGGACAGTATTAAGATAACGTAGTGGTTATCTTGTCTCAGTGTGTTTTTAAGTGTAAACAATAATGTATCGAATCACAATGTATAATGCAAGCAATGCTGTGTGAGCTGAAAATAATGTTTTTTAAGACCCCAAACCTTAAGATAAATGAGTATTGTTGCTTAAATGCTGGACAAATACAATATATATTTAATAATTCATATATAATGCAAAAGTTGTAGGACTTAAAATATGATGCAAATGCCACATTATATACTTTGTAGCTATATTGCCAATGATAATAATACTAACAACAAGCAAGGCCAATATAGTACAATATACAAGTACAATATAGTTTCAGCCATGTAGCTTCATGATTAGATATCAATAGTGTTGCAGCAGCAGTGCACAATAAGGTTGTGTGCATAAATGCTATTTTTTGCACTACATGTCTAAAGCTTCTTCCAGGATATCTGTGCTCTGCTGGCTTTTGATTATGCAAATACTATCCACTATAAATAAATTAGTATAATTGCATCTGAAATATGCTTTGAATCTTCCTCGAAGATGAAAGGGTGTAAATAATATATTTCGTGTCACTGCATTATTCATCCTCTATTAATTACAAACATCGGGCGCTCAGTCTCAATATGCCATATGCTATACTCTACATTTAAATGGTCTGCGTGTTGCTTTTTATATACAGTACACTGTATGTATGTCCACGATCTGTCAATATCAAGGTACTTGTTTCTATATTATAATGCTAATTGTCTCTCACTGTATTCACTCTCAATTTCCCATTAGTGGACTCCTAACACTATCAGCATAATGCAGTTTCAAATCCTTAATTGGCTTTTATTGTTGAAATGATAATTCATGTTTGAACAAGCTCTGAATACCTGTATTCTTTGTCTGAACATCCAGATTTTTTCTTTTTTTCATATTATGCATAAGCACAGCTGTATTATGTACCATTTCATAAAAGGGAGGGGCTTCAGAAAACATTAAATAAGCATAAATACTGTAGACGTGCCGCCACTACAATTAAAATATGCCCGTCTTGCCGCTCTTTGTAAAGCATATGGTGTTGAGGCCTAGATGCAATTTGAATACGGAGAACCATTTGAAAAATATATGCTGTTCGGCAATTAAATTATATGGGCTCTCGGACTAGGGAGCCAGTACCAGTGCATATAGAATAGTGAGCAGTAGTTGCTACGCTCGCATTAGCATCTGGCCCTTTTATGTAAATTTGATGAGAAAGGACTCATGCATATACGCCAGGGCTGGGGTGTACTCGCCTAATATCCTTATTAGAGAGGGGTGAATTAAATATTTATTAGGGGGGCTAAGGGTTAGGAAGGGGGGCCTGTCCTGTGTTGTCGTGAGGACCCGAGGTAGAAGAAGGGGGAAAGGGAGGAGGAGGTTGGCTTTCTCTATGAGTGTCTCTCTCTGCCTCAAGGTGCCACCATCTTAAGGCATTTGGCAGTAGTGAGAGTGTGAGGAGGGTAGACCTAAAATGTCCGCTGGCATAGACACGCGCACGCATACACATTAACGCATACAAATTTCTGTGTGGTATGTGGACAGGAACACAGAGCTCTGAAAGTCAGTTATTCAATTACTGTCATCGGCAGCAATGCATGCTGAGCATTTTATTTGCATGTATTAATTCCCTCGATTACTGTCACCTACGAGATCGGCCTGTGTTTAGCTTTCTATTGCACGCCGTTTATTAGGTACGAGCGATAATACTAGCACCATGGCCATCAGAACTAAACTGGTATTTGCTAATATTTTAAGAATTTCAATTTACCATTTCTATGTATTTTCAGTCCAAGAAACAATTTGTGGGTTGGCTTTAATTGAGGTCAATTTGAAGAAACCTTCTAATGGGACACACAAGGAATTTCTATTTGAAAATATTTCAAGTTACATGTATTTATGTGTTTATTTACAGTGTTAAACAGTCCATTAAATGATTTGCTTGCCGTAATTTTCAACTAGAGCTTGCCACTTTAAAGTTACACACATCATAGAAATAAAAGTCAACATATTGTACATATCACAAATGTATCAGTGTGCTTTCCTGAACCTTAAGGACAAAGGTGCAGCATTTTACCTTTTGTGAACAGTTACTTGCTCTTTTTGTGAGAGTACAGATGTTACCTTTCTTCAAACTGTTACACCAAAAATGACAATACGAATGCTATAGAGCAGAGAAAGGAAGTCGGTGACAATATGTAAATCAGCGCTATACTGTTCCCCCTATCATTTTCTGCCTCCTTCTCTCTTCCTCACTCTCACTGTCACATACACACACTGTAGCTGACCTCTCCTATCTGTTAATTATCATAAATGTGCTTAGTGAGGCGGCATACACACTTGCACATGCACAGACACACACACACACACACACACACACACATACAGCACACAAACACACATTGTTCAGTGAGATACAGACACAGCATTAGCATTCCCTTTCATCCTGAAGTGCTCCTGAGGCATAGCATGAAGAAGAATGTGCAGAAAATTATTCAAGATGAATTATAACACACATCATCCCCATTTTGCAGGCAGCAACACACACACACACACACACACAGACACACACACACACACACACACACACATATATGCGGTTCACCAGTTTAGGAAAGTATGTTATCGGAGATATTTGACTATTGATACAATTAGAGTTTTGGTTTAAATTGGTCGTTGATGTGTTTCTGTAGATACATGTATATTGTTGTGTGTGTATATTCATCTGAAAGTCATCATGTTCATATACTAGAAATGTGTTGTGTTTGTAGATATTATGTCTGTGTGAGCTGTGTGTCCTTGCATATTCAGTCTGTTGTCCCTTTTTACATGCATAAAGTATATATACAATATCAGCTGTTCCCTTCCATACCTCCCCGTTTCCTCTGATGAGTGGTACGCCCCGGCGTGCTGCCAAAGAAGTGAGAATAATTAAGCGGCTGCGTGTTTGAGCCTGGCGTTGGCTAATGGATTGTTACCGGGAGGAAATGAGACAGGCAGCATGGGGGAGCTGGGTGGCAAAGCAGACCTCGACTTTGGATAATGAAACACTGAAAGCCACCGGGTGGAGAGTAGACACACCTCTCGTAAAGGAAATGCTTTTGTTCTATGACTACTTCTTTTTGTCATTTAGGTAGGTGCAATTGGTGAGGAGTCACACAATGTGAGAAAGGCACAGTCACTTCTGCATCACTTACAGTAAATCAAGATATATGTAGTTTGTGCAATTTAAAATTTCTTACACCTGATTTCAAATCAGTGCAGCTCACTTAAACATTATTTCTATTTTTCCACTCTAAAGAAATAGTCCTTGTAGGTCTTGTATATGTTCCCCTATATGTTATCGTATATTGCCTGCGTGTGTGTGTGTGTGATTGTGTGTGATATGTATACATATGCAATTTGCATGAAATTTAGCATAATCTGCATCACCACACTGCTGCTTTAGAGAAAGCAGGGGTTGATTCTTGGCACTGTTGTCGCCAGTGTAGCCCCCCCACCCCCATCCACCCTGCACACACATGTAGGCTAGAAGCAGAGTAGTGGTGGGGAGAGGGGGGAGCGGAGCGGAGGAGGGAGATAGAGGAGCAGGAGGGAGATGGGATGAGACAAGCCACACAAGCCGCAAAGGGAACGGGGTGAAGGTGGATGGGGGGGTGCTGTATAGTTACCCTAAACCCTGCCGTAGGGCTAGACACACACACACACACACACACACACACACACACACACACACGCTGGTTTGCCACATGACCGCAAAACACACTCAGAACAGTGTAGAACATTGCATTGGGGAGTATGAGAATATGCCCTGTTTAAAGATATCCTAATTGTTTTTATTGGTTCTTCTTATTCCTGAAGTGTTAATTGAATTTAAAGATTATGGTTGTCTGACATTCATGTTTTTTTTTCAGGATCTTTGATTTTAATGCATTTCTGTTTGTTTTTGTTTGTATTTGATGCAATAAAAACATAAATAAAATCCAGAACTAAATCATAAGAATCTTGTGTGGTTGTATTATTGATTATTGCCACGTAGCATCCTGACGGTGTGTGTGTCAGTGCAAGTGTGTGGTAATGCATGTGTGTGCACTTTGATATGGAGCTCTAATAAAACGTGGCATCTGTCAGTTTGATATTGACATGCCAGAAGAGCCTCACAATCACTTGGGAACACTGCAGGAAAAAAATCCAGAGGAAAGAAACCACGTACAGTATACACTGTATATTCCTGTATATATCCTCCTAATGAGTCATAACTGCCACATGAAAACAAAATTAACTATTATAGACTTTGGTTTAAAAAAAAAAAAAGCAAAACATTCCCTCCCCCAACACAATCTTTGTAAGGCACTTTTTGTCATTCTTGTTCAACTGCAGTATTTTTGACATCTGACCAGTTTTTGACTGTTCTCTTAAACCTATCTTTACATGAGGAGAATGTCATCACTCACATCTATTTACAGGGATAAAGGACAAAAACAAAAAGAAGAAAACTGAAAGAAAAAAATCTCCATTCGTTTGAGGATGCGTTCAAGTTCTTCGGCATGTCGCCATGTGAGGTCAAAAATTAGGTCTCAAACTAATCATAGGCTGCTACAATCTGTAATGGATCCCTTTGACCTCAAATGGACTTGTCCTTTGGCCTTGTCATTTGACATTTGACCTCCTCACTCCAGTGAGAGGAGGCAGAGGTCAAGGGTGGTTGAGTTCAACAACATGGCTGCTGAAACAGCGTTGGCATACACCAGAATTAGCCTGGAAGACTTTACTACAAAATATTTCAGTTTTAATATGAGATATTTAAGTATCTATATATCAATAATGCAACTTTAGACTTCTATGTTCACATTTAAACAAGGTTTCATATTAAAACTTTGAAGTATTAAAAAACATACCTCCCATGACCTTCAAATGATCTGCAAACCAGCTGCTCATGTGCCATAAAGGTCCTAGGTTTGACTTGCTATTTGTGGCATAGTGTAAAGGTTGAGAAGACATTTGCACAAAGTTATTGCCAATTTGAAGTCCTGCCAGTAAACTTAGCTGTGGTAAATGCTACCCATGTTTCCTTCTTCTATCATATAACTGTGCGTTTGCTTTCCCCGCCTTTCTTTTTGGTGGAAACATGTTAATTGGGATTTGCTCAAGAAGAGTTATTCAACATGTAAAGGTTACCTCTTAGTAAACGTATTCACTCCCTGCCTGTGTGTGTGTGTGTGTGTCTTTCATTGTTGCAGTGATGGAGAAAGGGAGCTGGGGAGAACTGCAGGCAGCAGGAAGTAGAGGTCAACATGAGATCTCTGGGATTTTGCTCTCCACTGGACCCACATGAGGTGAGCTTGGGTGCATATTGGTGCTTGGGTGTGTGTGTGTGTGTGTGTGTGTGTGTTTGTGTGTATACAGTATTAGGGGCTAAATGTGTACGCATATGTGCAATACCATGACAACATTTAGTTTTTGTTTATTTTCCTGCTATCCATTTTTTTATCCAGCAGAAACAACCCACATTTAGCCTAATCACACCTAAACACTGTATTATTCCATATTTGTGGGTTTACTGTGACCTCTGGTAATTCAAGGACAAAATATTCAATGAAACTCACTCTAGGAATGTGTTGCTGGGCTTTTAATCAGTGATGATATTTTTATTTTCATTATTTGTTTTTTTCTAATTCACAAATCACTTGAATAATTTACTGCACACATGATTTTGATATATTTGAAAAACGTAAATACAAAGTATTAAAAATGTTGTTAAAAACAGCCAAATATCTTTGTTGGCAGGGATTTTGACTGAGTGTTTTTCCCCTCTGTGCCTATCTCTGCTGATGTGTGAGTCTGTGTCCGTGTGCATCTGTTTGCCTGCAGCAAAGTTAGCCCATGTGTGTGTTGGATAAAGGCATAGATGTTAGCAGTGGTCCAGAGGACACAGTAAACAGAATAACAGTGGTTTGAAGGGAGCTCAGGCGATGTGATCGTGGGCAATATCAAATCCCATGACCCATTCTTTGCCCTGTGGTCCATACCAAAGACAAGAAGCACAGGGGAAACAGAGGTTACTGTTCACTGTACGTCATCACAATAACACAATACAAACACACACACACACACACACAAACAGTAGCTACAACCAGGAAGTGATTTCAAAAATTTCCTCTAGCTATTGAAATCCACACGGTAACAGTAATTGCCCTCTGCCCTGGCATTGTTTGCGTTGCGTGCAGGACATCTTGCTCTATCAATTAGACCCCCAGCTATTATTACATGTGACATTTTATGTTATTGAAGAGAGACAAACATTTTAATGAGCTGCGCTTGCTCTCATGACAAGGAAATATTTATCATATTAGCTGGCAGCAGCAGCTGATTACCATCTGGGCTTTCTTTATTTCAACTTTGACTCCATTTTTCTTACAACTAGCTAAAATGATTGACATCTGTCACTGTCAGCAGAAAATATACAGTAGCACTTGGTACCTTTGCCATGCTTATGTTCCTGATGGTAAGAAACAATACGACACAGTGGCACCTTTGGTATGAAAAAGTGAAACCAAATGATAATACCCCAGTGACTCTACATGTTCGGTGTTGAGAGTTCTCAGAGTCAAAAGTTTATTTCTTGGCGATGCTAAAAAAAAAAAAATAAGTGGCTGAAGAGAAGAGGTGGTATGTCAGCGCCCATGGGCCTCAGTGTGCGGTGGTGTTACTCGTCCTAATTACTCCCAATACTCACACACATTTGGTGGACTGCTCAGAAGGGCCAATTAGAAGGGCAGGGCAAGTCACTGGGTAGGAAAAGTCAGTGCTCAAGTCTGTAGCCATCTAGACTATACCACGGAGAGAGGGTGTCTTATAGCGAACTCTGCAGTACATTTCCACAAATTACCTTCTTGTATAGAATTAAGGCTTTTGCCACCATAGCACAGCTTCATATAGAATATCTTATAACTTGAACATTGGTGTTTTTCTGTATTTTCTGTATGTGTGTTGTTATTCTAACATAACTTAAGCTTAGAATTTAGGAACACTGCTTTTTTTGTGAGTGTAACCAGGATCAGTGTTAATCGGGTTGACCAAAGATGTTAAAGGGGTAAAGTGAAAACCATTAGCCCTTTGTGAAAGAGGAAGTTGTTACCTGAGACTTCAGAATTGTGTCACTGCATAATAGAAGTGGGTCAACAGCTTAAAATATCGAACACTTTGCTGAATAGCATTAAAAAGCTGACTTTTGAATTTAGAAAAAACACTTTTTTTTCATCCGTTTCAATGGTCAGACGATCCAATGAGATACAGTAAATGCAACATCCTTGGAGCATCTTTGCAAACATTTTCTATACATACAAAACTATCACCTTAGATAGACCTCACTCTCTCTGCTAAAAGCCCAGCCCTTTAAGTGTGTCAGGGTCATTAGACCTCTATATCTGACTTTGCATTATTTAGTTAGAAAGGTAGGCTTTTTTATGAGTAACATCTAACCCCCCATCAGCCATAGCCTGTGTGCAGAATATGGCAGGGTCATGGGTTTGAAGCTGAAACAGGAAACCAGGACAGCTTTTCATCTTTTCAGATACAGATGTACTTTGACAATATCAGGAAATGTTCCCACTTGAAATGAGGACAAGGATTTTTTTGGAGGGTTACATTCTCTCTCTCTCTCTCTCTCTCGCTCTCAATATTAAAATTTCTGTGGTCATGATTGATATTTTTCACAGCTCAGACATAAACAAAAACATTTACACTGTAAATTTTACCTTAGCACCGTGTGCAAAATATTAAGATA
This sequence comes from Macquaria ambigua, assembly GCA_008360985.2. Classification (NCBI taxonomy): domain Eukaryota; kingdom Metazoa; phylum Chordata; class Actinopteri; order Centrarchiformes; family Percichthyidae; genus Macquaria; species Macquaria ambigua. Next base: position 18,919 of record VMKM01003881.1, on the reverse strand, counting down.
AGCACCCATGAAAACATGTTTATGTGTACTATACAGTATAGTTTGTTTACATAGCATCACCTCATTTCCTATTCTATACTCATAATCATCTATCAGACATGCATATTTGGAGTACAGCTGCTTACTATTAGGGTGCCAGCGGGGTGAGTATTTATAATGTGGCGCCCGCATTCGTGAATATAAACCCTCCAGTGTTGTAGGCTGGCTTCTGTATCATCAGTGCTAGCCCACAGCGATTAATGAAGTCATCTACATGTGCCTGCATGATTAAGGAGTGCTAAAGCGTCTGTGTGTGTGTGTGTGTGTGTGTGTGTGTGTGTGTGTGTGTGTACATGTTGTCTGCATAGATAAAACAACAACAGAGAACAAAAGATGCCAGCATACAGGAAGGCTTTGCAGCAGGTCCATTCACAAACATCAAAATGAACAATTTTGCACAGTAAAGATAGCACAGTAAATGCAAAGGCTTAATTCTTTATGATCAGGTAATACAGTAGCACACAATTATAAATGATGACTAAAACCAGGGAGGCAACTGAGGGATAAAATAGTACATTATTTATGAAAATATTGTCAAATATGTCAAAGGTATTTTTTTATTCAATGATTTAGTTTCCATCTATAATTTTCCTATTTCCTATTTGTCAAGTAATTCCATATTTCATGCTTGGATGCAATCCTTTCCCCGTGCTACATATTGCAGATGCTCATGCCTCTTAGCGATAGCACAATATGTCCTTTCTATGGTTGTTCAAAAATTCCACCAAACTAGAACATACTCATCTTTTTTTCCCCCTCATTCTGATGCACTACATTATCATTGGTGTACCACGGGATGAGTCTGGTATTTGTGGAAATCTCGTCTCACCAATTTATAATTAAAACAGATAAAACTACAGGTTTTTTTAAAATTTAATATCCAAGTAGCTTTCAGCGGGCTGTGTAATAGCGCTGCGTAGGGAGGGTTTCTTCTGCATCATCATACAGTCAGAACAAAGGATATGCACATCGTAAAATCATGCAAATGAATGCAAATCGCTGGCAGCAAGGAACAGCGAGGTGGCAGGAGGGGAGTTTGTATAAGCAGAGGGATGCCAAGGACTTTGTATACAACACCTGCTGGACAATCTTTCTTTAAGTTGTGGCAGATAACTAAAAATATATTGGTTTCAAGTCTGATTCTAAATCTCCTCTGCACAGTGTTTGGCATAAAAGCAATGCTTTACTGAGTTTCCTCTGCTTGAAAATACTGGATAGATCTGTTTACTCACAATGCCTCAACAATATGTAGCTTTATATTGTTTCTGTTTTGCTGGAAATTGTTCTTTATTTTTTATGATGCAACAAAATGCATAGTGTTCATTCAAGAGGTTAAAACACAGTGAATGCAAATGGCTGCAAACAGCATTGTAGTACGTGTGTGTTGGGATGATGCAATATTTTGACCGTACCGCCTCAGAGAAGTGCAGAGCAGATATTAGTAACACCAACGCTAATGAAAGTCTCCTCTCCTCCTCGCCCTCTGCAGTAAAAACTTCAACTTTATCAAACATGTGACATTTTCATGAGTGTTTTCAGTAACTGGGGGGATTAGGTAATGATGAACTAGGCCAGTCTCCATTTTCCTTTAGCCATGAAAATAAAAAAAAAAATGCTCATATTTATTTTGATTTCATTCTCACCATGAATATTTAAAACACTAGTGCTACCTATTTACTGCATCAGGACAATATCACACATGCATCAGCACAGAAAGTGCCAAAAGATTCATTTGTATACTTAAAAGTTCAAAGTCTATTTGCTTTCATCCCAAATGATATATCATCATTTTTAAAATTCATAATACAACACAGCATTGCAGAGTGTTCAAAGTGTGTGTGTGTGTGTGTGTGTGTGTGGTATAAAATATGTCAGTGTGTGTTTCATCATAAATTAATTCCAAACTTTTATTTCAATCCTAATTTGTAGATAAATCCTAGAATGATGTAATACAATCCTAATTCAAAAATATAATCATTTTGCAAAGCATGTATTTTTTCCATGAAATGAATTCCTGCAGCATCACTTCCCCTGACACAATGCTGTATATAATATCACATTCAGAGGTTCTCATAGCCGTACAACAATCAGTAATTTGCTTCAACTTGCATACAAAAAATCATATTTAAATAATGCCGCCCTCTTTCAGACACCACACACACACACACACACACTCACACACGTGGACTAACCCGCAGACACAATATGGTAGGGGAGAAAAGGGGGAGGGCACAGACAGACATTCACAATTGTGCATAATGATGTTAACATTCCTGCATGTCTAATGCAGGGGATATTGAGACAGACACTAGCTGGTCGCCGGTCTTGCTGTGTGTTGTGTGTGTTCACGGCTATAAACTGTAGCAGTGCATAATGATGGATTAATTGTGGCCTGCTCTCGCTCGTGGTGTTTTGGGCTCCTTGCTGAGGTTACTACGTGGCCTTTGATATGATCGTTAATCTTATCAAACATATTCAAGATCACACTGCACTCTCTTTTCTAGTCTGCTCGCATGAAATTGTAGGTGCACTGTAATCTGAGTAAAAGGAGCGACGGTTGTTATTGCTTTGTACGAAATTGCAACCAGTGGACATCCAGTATGTTTATTGTTTATTTTCTCAAATGATTGTTAATTTTGGAGTGATTAACCCAGATTTGCAAAGCTTTTTAAATATAACAGCTCAGCAAAGGGATATTAGTGTGTATCCGTGGTCAGGATTTTAGAAGATGAATGCTCATTTGAAAGAAATGGCATGGCATTTAAAGCATCCTCATTGTGAATTTTTGTATTCACAAGGAGTGGCTTAAAGGGTGTGCCTTAATTTCAAACGCATGCACCATCAAGTGGTCCTCCAATACTGTTTTACATTTTTTTTTCCAACTTCCTCCCGAATAGAAAGACACAAACTCGAAGGGGGGGAAAGTGGATATGAAAATAGAGTGCCGGCATCATAAAAGATGGAAACAAAGAGGGACAGACAGCATACACTGAGAAGGACAGGCAAAAGATGAAGCTCATTTTTCCGTGGGCACCCAGTGGCGTCTGCATTGCAGATCGCTGAAATCCCCCTCGAATGCGTCCCTGGGCTTAAGGGGGGTGGGGTTGGGAAGGGTGAACAAGGGATGGGTTTATGCTATCTCTGCTTTAGTACACTTTGTTTTTTTTTTCCTCCCCCCACCGAAATATATTTTTTCTGTCTGCATCAAATGTCAAGTTAATTTCCTGGGTGCTATGAGGGATGTGTCCTCCCCTTCGGTATGTGTGGCAGGGCGGTGGATTGTGGCAGGGTGGTGTGCGTGCCGGTGTGTTTGTGTGTGTGTGTGTCTGTATATGTGTGTGTGTGTCTGTGTCTGTATGGGTGAATGGGGAAAGGGAAAGGGGGCATGGCAAGGCAAAGAGAGAGGCGAGAGGTGGTGAGGGGGGTTCAGTACAGTATCTATAAATTGGCTCTCTCTGAAGAGCTAGAGAAGTGTGTTGAACGTGTGCATGCATGTGTGTGTGTGTCTGTTGTGTAAGAATATGATCCAATTATTAATAGATGCTTTTGTCAGTGTACCTATGCCCATGTGCCTGTCCTTATTTGTGCATTCACATGTTCAGTTCTTTTGAAGGTTCATCTCAATTGAATACTAATGCATAAAAGAAAAAAAACATACCATATATTATAATAGATGCTTAGTAATTCAATGTCGTAAAAAAAAGCAGAACATCTTCCTAAGTATTTCTCAACAACAAGGTAATGTGTGGAGAGAAATTTGCTTCGACTCTCTCATCAGCTGTGCTGCATTTCCTGGTCTCTAACAACAATATCTAAAGCTCATTACCAACTGATATCTAGTAGCATATTATGTTAAACTTCCATGCATATCAGTTCTCTTTTAACATTGTTGCTTGGCAATAGTAGTCTTTGTGTCCTTCTGCCTTCCAATGCTGGGCCATATTTTATTTTCCTTTTTATTTATTTCAGGTTTCCTCCTTAACATTGAGTAATTGTGTCCCTCTGATAACCTCATGTCTACTACTTTTAGACACAACCCAACCTTTATTTTCTCTTTTTACAATAGTAAACACAAATGTACTCTAGCTATCTGTCTCTCTGTTGTTGTGTTACCTGTACACACCTTTTTAAAAAATTGGACTGTGATCTAGAGTTTATATTTGTGTTCAGACGCACAGATTTCTTTTAGTGCCATATGCACGGTGCTTTTTTCACTGTTTTTATTGCCTATGTGTTCAGCTATGCGTGTCTATGCATACGTGACTGTGTGTGTATGTTTATCTGAATGACTTTGTGCATTTTTGCACGTGGCTGTTAAGTGTATGAAGCCAAACTGTATATTTTGTATTGCAAAGAGTAAAAAGCCTTATTGCAGAGAAAGGGATTATGCATTTGTCAGTCGTGCTTACGCTGATGTATGCTCCTGCCCCACAAATGTCACATCCCATAACCCAGAAAAATTACACCAGTCCCACCTAATTACGCATATTCATGATGCTGTTTTGCATAGTGCTGGTAGCATACTTCTGTTACAAGCCACAGAGCTGAGGGATGTGGTTGAGTGAAAAGGCTTTCAATCCACTGATTCAGTGCGTCTCCGCCACAAGCATCAGCTTGATAACGCTACCTCCATGCCAATTTTTTTCATGATCTGAGACCATTATGGAAAGAGAGTTTTCTCTTATTTCTTGCAGTCAGTCATATTGCCACTGCCTGCAGCATGTTCAAACCTAGTGGGAATTTTTAATAAAGAAATTAGCTTTGTCCTAGATTATGAAGGTCATTTTGAAAATAGATCAGATTCAACTAATGGTTTTTGAAATACTTTGTCATTTATACACTGTCTCTGCTCTGTTCCCTTTTTTCTCTGTGTTTATTTCTCTCTCTTATACTCCTCCTATGGATCCTATGGAAAATCCAAATAAAGTTATGACTGTAGAGGAAAGACAGGGGAGGAAGTGTTGGAGGAAGAGATGGAGGGAGAGCGAAAAGACAGAGGAGAGTGGATGTGTCGTAGTGGCTGGCTCAGTGGCTTATTGTAGCACTTGCGGAACAGACTTAATCAGACTTGGCCCAGCTGTAATGAAGGAGAGGGCCCAGGCTGTGCCACTGCTTGGGTAAACAACGATTGTTTCAGTCCAGGGTTCCCAAACACGGGCAACAATGGTACTATTGTCCCGCCAGCTCTTATTAAGAGGCGAACCAGAGATGGGGTGAGGAGAAGAAGTGGGAAGGGAGGTGGGTGAAAAAGGGGCAAGAGGGGAGAAGGGGGGTAAAAAGAAGAGGTGTGGGGGAGAGGAGGAGCGAGTGGGAACCTGACAGGAACAGAGGATGGGGTGGAGAGGGGGAAGTGGAGAAAAAGAGAGGGATGGAGGGAGATCTCTGATCTCGATTTTTTTTTCTTTACACTTTCTTCCTCTTGTTTCCATACCCTTCTATATTCTCAGACATCATCTCTCGTCCTTGTCTTTTCCTCTCATCCTTTCATCCATACTTCCGTCCTGCATCATGCTACCAGGCAGCCACCTACTCTATTCCTTCCATCTGTCCTTTGTTCCTCTTCGTTTTTGCATTTGGGATGGTGAGGGATGCTTTGCCTGTCATACCACCTTTGCATCACCTTTCCCATGCAGCGCGGGAAAGAGGGGGGCAGAGAGAAGAGGAACGGAGAAAGAAAAAGAGGATTGGGAGGGGGGATGAGAGGAGCAGGGTAGAGAAAAGGGGCAAGAGCGAGACAAAAAGAAAAGATCACGCTGCTTCCTGGCTTAATGAACATGGGCAAAGGATGATCACAATAGAATACATTATGTTCTTGTTAGTAGAGGCAATCAATTAGCAGAGAGCACACTACTGGCACGCCATCTTTCCAGCTTGGGCACTGGCTCATTCACAGCCCAAACGAGTGGCCCGAGGAGCCCCCTCGCCTCGCCGTTTTTCCCACCCTCAATGCCCAGCGGCCACAAAAGACTTGATTTCATTCCTCAGTGTGAAAGGGGACAGCGTTGAATTTGCATTTCCGCCACATTCACTCCACATTAGTTGAAATATTAGTCAGGTTCGGCTACAGTCAAAGGTCCTGGCTCAATGTAAAATGTGTGTATGTGTGTGTGTGTGTGTGTGTTTGAATGTGCGTATACATATAATAGCATATATTTTAACCAAAGTTAATCCCCAAACCCTATTTAGTCCCCTCCAGCTACCAGTAAAAACGTTGTGATGCTGATTGGACTTCCTCAATGGAGAACTGTCCTCTGACAACACACTGTACCCACTAAAGCTTGGCTCCACAAGATGGGAATCAGACATGACAATGTCTCTGTGACTGACACTGACAATTGCATACCAAATTGTCACTCAGGTCCCATCAGCAATTCATACAGCAGTTGGGTGAAATTCCTTCATCCTTTCCCCCCCCTATGTTTTCTCCTTCTTTTTTGTGTCAGCTAGAGGAATAGCTCCAGATAATGGCAGCAATCTATATTGTGAAAGAGGCAAGGGGTAGTTCTGCCTTAACACAGGCACAAATCACCACTGTCTGGCTGAGGACCTGTAAAAGTGTCGGTGATGAGTAGAACACGTTGCTTTCACTGAGGAACTTTGCTGTGATTCCAGGCAGAGGTTGGAAATGGAGGAAACAAAAGGAAATGAAGGAAAAGGAGAGAAGGGAAAAATTGTATTAAGAGTCAGGATGTAAGACATTCATTTCAATCACATTTCCCCTTGTGCTATGGAACACAATACTATAAAGTGTTGAACACAATTTCTAATATAATTTGTGTACACAATTCCTTCAGAATGATGTTTGATATTTTTCGTGATTATTCAATATTTTTACTTTTTTCCACTTAAAGTTTATCAAAATTTAATTTCATTTAAATTTAAAGTATTAAGTGATCTGATCAGCTAGTCCTGAAAAACAATGGATTCTGCTTTTGTTTTTCCAGCTAATAAACAATGATTGGCATTTATTTTCAATATTGAGGTACATTTATTCTACAGTACACATGGTGACACTTTATTTTGAAATTTAAGCAAGCTGACAAGAAAAGCAGCATGACTGTAAGTATCTCGTGCTGCTCCGATAAAGCATCTATTATTTATTAGTTTTGTAGTGCTACTTAGACAGGCACATGACTCTCTGACCTCAGTGTCCTAACCATAACCCTATATTTCAATTAAACATGCACAACCATCAAATTTAATATGAGCAGCGCCAGCTTCCCCCTCAAAAGTTAAAAGTTTACTCAGCCAATCACATGATGAAAAGTGATAAGGGTTTTTCCTACTGTGTTTACCTTGACAACAAGGCAAATACTTTTAACATCATGTTGTTTAGTGAGGATCTTATGAATGTATTGTGTTTAGGCAACAATTACAATATTTACAGTATGATAGGAACAAAAATTCTATAAATACCACAATCTATGCTTCCTCTTTGTCTGCAAGAGATGTCTTCTTTGCCCCTAATCTTGCATGTAAACGCTTTGTGTTCATAAGAACATAAATACCTTCATTATATGTTACTGAGCTGACGTCAACACCACGTTGAGTTCATATCTCACTCACCCTTTCTCCACTATAAAAGTAATGCTAAAATGAAAATAGATTATTTTATGTATCAACGTCTGATTTTGCCCCTTTATTGTCCTTTGAGATCTAAGCTTGTATTGCTACCATTTCGTCTGTTTGACTGTGTGTAACCTTGTGACTGTGTGTGTGCATATGTATGTTTATAATTCCAATGTTCAAGTTAAATCCCACTGCACTCTGTGCCGTTTGTACCTATACAAAAAAACCCATACATGTTGATTGCATTGTACATTAAATACAAGGCCCCTGCTTATAGCCCACATGCACTGTCTACAAGAGCTTCTTCACTACTGCATGGATGAATAGTAAATGCATCACAATGTACATGTGATGCTGTACAGTGGCTTTAATCTCTTTTAACAATGAGTGCATGTGCAGAAGTGTTTTGTTGGTCTTCAAAGTGCCTCAGAATGGTGCGGGGTTGTGTTTTGACCTTTAAAAAAGAGAAAAAAGCATTGCATTTTCCCTCAGAATCTCAGTACACAGGCTACTGTATGCGTGCTTGTTTGTTTGTAGCTGTTGGAATATTAAAGTGCAAGTGCAAAATGCTTATAATGTATTCAGTGTTTTTAGGCTGCAGAGGGCATTGTGTTCTCTCTCCACTTTGAAAGTTGAAATGTTCAACATCTAATGGATGGGGAGCAGGAATGGTAACATAGGGCATGAGAGGGAGGGGATCTGTTTGAGTAATGCATCTGACTGTAAGGTGAGGTTTTGGAAAAATACCTTATGTGTTGATGTTGCAGAGAGCTTTGCTTTAATTAGTAAAGTCAGATCAATTAATATTCAATCAAATACAATAGAAATTGTTTCATAGCTTTTACATGGGAAGAGGTTGCCTTTGACAAACTCTTTATCGCTTTCCGAAATCACTGAGAAACCACACAAAACATGAAAGATAAAAAGACACAGCTTGTTCTGCACTGTTACATCTTTCAGTTAGGTCTTCTTTAAATCCCGAATCATTTTAGGTCTAAAGTAAAATAATTTTCTTAAAACCTGCTCTCAAAATATGTTCTTTACATTGTTAAGTTTTTCTCTCTACCTTTGTTTTGGTCAGTAATGTCTGTTCCGGTCCTTTTTATCTGTTTCTTCTTGACTATCTCCTGTGCTCTCTCACCGCTGGGTCTCCATGTACAGGTAGTCATGCTGCTGACATTTGTGTCCAAGCAGGGCCTGGTGACATGGCCTTTACCACCCCTCGCTGGGTCTCCCTTCGCCATCCCTACCCCCTGCCGCCATTCTTAACCCACCAAGTCCTCTTCATCAGCGTGCACATGAATGTGTGTCTGTTTGTGTGTGCGTTTGTGTGTTTTGGGACCATCCTGTGTGTACAGTGTCTGCGTGTTTAAGCCAGGTCCAGATCAGTCACGTTCATGCTTGCCTGTAGCCTGTGTGCACAGTAGGGGACATGGTATGGAGCAAGCCTCTTTCTCTGCTGGATGCAGGGGTGAGCAAATACAGTCACTGTGGGCTGGGAGGTAGTGGGGCACACATGTGGAAATGGATAGCTCACTCTGATGTGATAAATCTGTCTTAAAATGTCTTTGTTGTTACAAAATGTCTAAAATTTCCGCTTTTGTATAGAGCAACTCATATATTCAATGGCCATGAAATCTCGCATCCATTATTCACTATAGATGCTTTGGAAATATTTTGGCCCTGACTGTCTGTGTTACAGAATTTTGGAAGAGCTATTATGTGCACAGACAAAGTGCAAAGCCTCATTGTTCTTCTTCTCAAACACACATGCACAAACATACAGACATGCTCACCGTCCCTGCAGCCATGGGAATGGAGAATGCTGAGGTTCAAGGTCATTTCAAGTATTCAGCAGCCTGGGGCTCTCCATTGTCAGTGCACCACATCCTTTTGCTCACACGTGCACTCAAATGCACGCACAAACACACGCGCGCGCACGACACATTGTTGGTAGGCGTACATTCTACACACCGCATCTCACTAACACTTGCATCCGAGACAGCAAAGTGTCTGTCATGTGAGAACATGACACTTCGTGGGTCCACTCACATACACAAACAGTCGCAGGTGTGAATCTTCAGTGGAGACACAATTATCCGTTTTTGTTTCTGTACCATAGACAAAAAGGAATGAAAGGTATGTCTGTTAGACAATTGCTATTTTCTGTCATCATTTAGCTATTCTGCAGCTCTTTTGCTGTGATTGTATCTTCTTCATGCTCTGCAGTCTACAGATTGTGCTGTATTGTCTACACAACAGTAACCATTGTTTGGCACCGACTGATTACTTACATTTGGTTTCTATTTAGTAAAGAAGTGAGACTTTGTGAAACTAGTAGAGATACAGTTTTTAGAGACAGAGTGAAGGTGAGGGAGAGAGAGAGAGAGAGAGAGAGCAGCAGTGGGTGTGATTAGCTCCTTTGTTGGAGGTCTGTTGAGCTTCATTGGCTCCAGAGAATAGGCTCCTAATGAACCCAGCCAAGCCTGGACCAAACTTTGTGCTGAAGACAAACTAAGTTATGGTGGTCTGGCAGAGCGCTGAGGACGAGCTGACTGATATACAACGCCTGGACATATGGTCCCACCATCAGGGCCTCTCCCAGCCACTTTCTCATGTCCTGGCTGCTGTGTGTGTGTGTGTGTGTGTGTGTGTGTGTGTGTGTGTGTGTGTTCGTGTGTGTGTGTGTGTGTTTGTATGTGTCAGAGGGGATACACACAAGAAGGATATTTATAGTGTGAATTTTTACATTTGTTTGATAACTCATTGGAACAGAGAAACATAGAACTGGAAAAGAAACACAGGGACTAAGGGGAGGGCAGAGGGGGGAGAGAGAAAGAGAGGCTGGTTGATGCTTACTGAAAGCGACAGAGGAGAGAGGGCTGCAGGCTTTGTCTTTCCAGCTGACCCCAATACAGAATCCTTTCTGACACGTCCTACAAGACATGGAGTAACTGAGTAAATCAGGCCAACCTGGCTGCGGTGTAGCAGTGACTGTACCATAACAGATGCAATATGGAAGAGAACCACATGGCATCCGGATAAACTAATAACATTGGCAAGGGTATGAAAGAAAAAAGTTTGAAGACCTTACACACTTTCTAATCTCATGTCGCAAAAGTGCTATTTATGTGCTTCGAAGTGGAGGTTTAGATGGTAAACAGCTCTTTTTGTGTGTTTGTGTATGCATATGTCCATGCATGTGTGCCAGTATGTAAAGAGGAGGCGCAGGTGAGCCTGAGTGCGGTTTGAGGCTAATTGTTTGGGTCAGGGTGGGAGCGTGGGGACGGATGGCTTCCGTGTCCCACCAACAAGGCTCTCGGTAACTGAGCCGGCGAGGGGGAGAATGGGCCCACTACAGGGCCACACAGCAGGCTCAAACAACACTTATTCTACTGGCCAAACTGTCAGCCAGAACAACTTCATTGTGCCCAAAATTGGAGTTGAAAGCAAGGCAGAGACTTGGGAGGGGAGGGGGCAGTGGGAAGGTAGGGAGAAAGAAGGGGAGGATGCAAAGAATGAGAGGGGGTCTGTGGGAAACCGGGGGACTGGAAAAGGGGGAGTCCCAGAGAAAGTGCAGTCTTGGGGATGAATAGGGTCAGACGGTGTGAGTTCATTTCAGTGAGGAGAATTCCCATAGATCCTACACGAGGGGCAGACGGCCAGGAGCAAGGCAGCGGCTCGAATGGAAATTTATTAAAATGCATTCTGGGAAGAGGGGATGAACTGTAGCATTTTTTGTATTCTAGTGCCTGTATTGTCACCACATTTGTTCACACTATTCAGCCATGATAAACACAGTTCTTAAACAATGGTGACATAACTAGCTGATAGTGCTACATGCAGCATTTTACTAATGTGCATCTAGTGTGTAGTCACTTGACTGCTGTCCTAAAGTTTTATTTTCTTTATGTTGTTGACCTGAGTAAAATTGCAATCATTTAATACTGGGTGTCGTCTTCTGTTGCCGTTCTGCACAGCCCCTGCCCCATTATCTCATGCCAATGTTAGATCATATATTTGAGAAATGTGTCAAGCCTATATGATAAATAACTGTGCCACACACAGGCTACCCACAAGCATTAGACATTTCCCTGCAGGATTTTCCCTGCCTTGGACCCCAGGAGGGAGCCCAGCCACAGGCTTTGAACTGTGATTTGTATATAGTACAACAGAAAGCCCCTTTAGACTGACACTAAACCAGTCTAAATCAGTCCAACACTGATTTACGTCACCATTCTCTTCTTTGTCTCTTCTCTCTTCTCCTGCTGGCTATTTCAAATTCATCTTTCTGCCCTCGGTAACTACTGCAAAAGGGTGAAGAAGTTTACTTAGTCACACTGAGTTTAGGGAGATGAGGAAAGTCTGTGATTCTGTGTGTGTGTGTGTGTGTGTGTGTGTGGGCGAAGGTGTGTGTATTCACTCTCCCATGTCAGTGTGGTTTGCTCGTGTATGTGTGTGTGCCTGCGCGTGTGCGAAATGCAGAAATGTACACACACACACACACCCCTGTTTGATCCAGAGCTAGCCCTGCAGCTCCCAGAGACTCAACAAAAGGCCTCCTCTATCCATTGTATGAGCTGTGTGTTTCCCAGGAGAGCTCGGGCTCAGTGAGAGAAGGGCCCCAGATCGCTTTCTCCTGACATGGATGTTTATTCGCTCCATGGTCCAGCAGAACACCCTCAAAAGGACTGGCCTTAGCATTTTGACATGCATGACACATAAGTTTGGAAAAGAGAAGAGGGGCTAGAGGGTGTGAGAAAGAAAACGAGACAGTGAGTGTCTTGACAGATGAACAGACACACAAGACAGACAGATAGAGAAAGGGCCTGTCTATGAAGGTGTTCTCAGTGCACTCATATGAAAAAGAATATTCATGGTGTTCTCCACCATTTTATTTGCTCCTTGTCTTTACACTAGTCAGCTTTCTTGTCAACCTTGTTCATGAATGTAGATCCACCCGGTGGGTGGGTAGAGATTTCCCCCTGATCTTGACAAGCTCTCCCATCCCCGACTGCATACTAATTTCCTCAGAACTACTGAACCAATGCAAAACAAATACAAATTGCCAGAGCTGCTCTTCATTGCTTGAGAAGCAGGGTCTTAGGAGGTTAGCAGATAGTAGCTGTCTATTGTGGGTCTGTGATTAATCAGATTGTCTGCTGTGGACAGAGAAGCTTACAGGGACGGCTGTTGTAGTTGGCTATATGATATCTTTAGGAATCCGTCAATATGTCTGAGTTTAATGAAGGGAAGTGTAAAAAAAAAAAAAAACGATTCATTCATTCACCAGTCAATTAAAAGTCCATCATATGTTCAATGCGATCAGTCGGACAATAACTGATATGACAATGTCAGGTTTTCAGGTTTCAAAGCTGTCTCTGTATTTCACTTTATAGACAAGGATCTGTCCTCAGCTGCTTTCTCTTCACCAGTTGTCTTTATCTAAGAGTTTTGAATGCTATCTATCAGGGTACTTCACTTTCTCTGGCAATATCTAAAAGTTTCCTTGAGATTAAGAGTGCCTGCGGGGTTGACCATAGATCTCAGTAGAGCTGCAGAAGCCGACAGTTGAAAACAAACATGGTAGGCTGATACCATCTAATCTGTTGAACACCATTATCGTCTAAGATATCGCTATACTCCCCTCCATACCCGCACGCACCCACCCTCCAAACCAGACTTACTCTTTCCCTCTACACCCTTTGAGGTAAAAGCTTGTGTGTTGAGGCTGAGAGTGAATGTAAGCCATTGTTATGGTGTAACTGGACTCCACAGCAGGTTGTTTGATCCTGTTTTGGGCCTGAAAAGCCTTTTTTTGTTTTTTTTTACTTGAACCACCACATCAGCTGAGAGGGTCAGACAACAGACTCTATTTGTAGAGTCCTCTGTCTGTCTGCTTCTTTTTTTCCCTCCTTTTTCATCCTCACTTTGTCTCTCTTTGTCAGTGTAAATCTCTAAACCAGATTCACGTTTGAGTCCGAAGCTTTAATTACCATAAAGAGGAGGGTGCACTCATTCACATACTGTACTTAGACACGAACGTATGCTTTTAGACACACTCTGTCGCCCTCAATTTCTCCCTCATTCTCTCTGCCTTTTTCTTTAAACAGGATCTTCTTGTACCTCTCTCTGTACAGACACTGGGATTATATTTCTCGCTTGCATCTCTGGTATGGCAATAGCAAAAGAGGATGTTACTGGAAAGTGTTTAAATGACAAAAGCTTTAGTAAATTGTTTTTTTTTTTTTTTCGCCCACAATTCTTCCCGCGATACATCTGAGCTCTTGTTGTGTTCCTGTTTACGCAACATCATTTCATTATTTACATTACAACATGGAACCATGTTGCCGTATTGTCGAATGTTTTGGGCGCTGACTTGCACTTCTATGCCTTTGTTACTGTTTTGGCATTGTATTCTGAATTTATGATCTGTTTGGCGTTCAGTGTGGACAATGTGCATGCAAATATCCTCGTCCCATTATGCCGGCTGTCTTTGTATGTCAGCTTTCTTCCCTAAGAGGTATAGATGAAGAGTTGGAGGGGGGATGGAATGGCGCTGTATATTTTTGGAGGGAGATTTGTGCGCGCACACACACACGCAGATGCACACGCACCCATCTGCGCCCTCAACCCATTTCAGACGTGAGAAACTGTACCTTAATTTGCATAAGAATAATTGACACTTCAAATTAGCCTTCCAATCAAAGAGGATTCTTTTTTTCCAGCATATGTGCAGGCACTGAGCACTGCCATACTGGAGAATATGAAAGGGAGGGCATAAGAGAGCACGGATGGGAGGGGACACGTCATAAAAGATTAACCCTTTCATTTCCTCATCTCAGAGTGGAGGATTTGATGTGCCTTTTTATTGCAAATATAACTTGATATACAGTAAAACAGACTTTTGTAGGGAAATAATAAATTATTTCTTCTCTAAATCAAGGGATCCTATGACTGCCTGGTGGGGTAAAATGGTTTTACTGATTGATAGGTATTTACCTTTGAAAGCTTTAGCACTGATTGTGTTATGTGCACGTTTACACATCTATATTCACCTCTGTGGCGTTGGGCGCAGGCCAAGAGAGTGAGTGCTATTAAGTAGAGTGTGTGTGTGTGTGTGTGTGTGTGTGTGTGTGTCAGTGTGGATGTGTGCGGATTGAGGGTTTGCCCACATTAAACCATTAAAGCAAGTGCAATGTTGAATTATTGATAATAGCTAATGAAAAGGATCAGTTCAGGATAAACTACAGGCTTAACCATAGCCCTGGGGCTAACACACACACACACATACACACAAAATGTCATTCATTTTCCCCGTTCAACATCTATTTTAGGTTTTCTCAGACAAGATTTAAACTGGTACTAGCATGGTATTCTCTGTCTATATCTCACTCTTCATTGTTCCATCCATGTCCCAGTTACATTACAACCCATTCCACTTAAGAGCAATGAAGGTCCCAACACAGGGACAAGATAGCTGCTGTGCGCTTCCAGGCCTACCCAGTTGACAAGCAGAGAGCCTTTTTTGAGGCTGAGCTGGGTTTTCGGGTAGAATAAGGGACAGGGATTCAGTTTTGGGGGAAGGGGATAGAGAATGGGGGATGAGGGTTTGGGGGAGGAGGGGGGGAAGCCTCGGCGCCAGCCCCTCTGAAGCGCTCAGCATCCCCCCGCTTATGGGATGGCGGATGTGTCTGGGGGTATCCATGACAACACTGCTGCATGCCAGGGACATACCACGGCAACATGGCCAAGTAGAGTTGGTGTCGATGTGTGTGTGTGTGTGTGCAGATCCATTAAGGCCCACATATCTTGGTGACATTAATATTCACTCAGTCCGACAGGGAACCTGCTGCAGACAGAGATCAGTTTGCTGTTAGACAGGCATGTGTCCCAGACACCTTTTCACATTTCA
This sequence comes from Macquaria ambigua, assembly GCA_008360985.2. Classification (NCBI taxonomy): domain Eukaryota; kingdom Metazoa; phylum Chordata; class Actinopteri; order Centrarchiformes; family Percichthyidae; genus Macquaria; species Macquaria ambigua. The sequence goes on along the minus strand of VMKM01003881.1, from coordinate 3,396 downwards.
GGCTCAACATGAATATGCCCACTGCATACATACTCTCTTGTGCGTGAATATAAGCCAGTTTCTGTAGTTTGACACAGTTGTCAAGGAAAATGCCTTCTTGCTAATGGTTCAGCATGGCACAGTTTTATGCTTGTACTATATATTTTATACTTCCACAAACACAGAGTGGTGCGCTCTCACATTCACTCAGGTCATGAGGCACAGGTCAGGACTCACTTACTCTGTAACAAACATGCACACACACTAACACACAGTCTCACACACAGAGACTCACACAATCACACTCGTAGCTCTTGCACAGATCAAGCTGTGTTATAATAATCCCATCTGGGACAACCTGGATTCTCACTCAGAAAGTACCCACATAATGATGCTCTGATGAGTTCCTGTGTGTGTGTGTGTGTGTCTGTAAAAGAGAGAGAGAGAGAAAGAGAGAGAGAGAATGGAAGATGCTTTATGTGTCATGGGTTATATACTGTTTTATATTTTAAACCCACATCCCTGCCCACACACACGCTCACATACACATGCATGTAGAGTCAAACTCCTGTGGGAGTGTATTTTTAACCCTGACTGCCAGTGCATTTGCTGAGGGGTTAAAGGCCTGAATGGTGAATCAAGTAAATAATTCACAATAGCTGAAACTCTTTCGATGTAACCTCAGAATGAATGGGGGAGGGTGATCAAAAGAGACTTAGTTAACGTAGTGGCAAACGATAGTCCTGTCCAATCCTACTTAATGTTTTGCTTTAATGTACTAAGTATGGAGAAACAAGTAGGTCAAAAAGCAAGACACAATACATCATATAGGACTCTCATCATCTAATAAAGTCTGACTCCATACAGTGTTTGTAAAATGTGTACAGCGATACAGCGATCTGCTGTATGCGTGCTTGTTTGAGTGTATGTGCACATCTACAGCACTAAACATTATGCCTATCCTGTGTTTTCAGGTTGGATGGAGACCTCGTAGATCATGACCCAGAAACAAATGGCATAATGACCGGAGTCTCCAGGCTAAAGACGTCAAGGATATTCAGCTGATCTCAGAGGTGACTGCGCTCTCTCCTCTCACGCATTACCGTTTCTGCCCTCTTGTTATATGGGCTATATTTTACAAATTCCCTGCTATGGATCAGCAGTCTCTGCATCCTTTTTCTCAGAGAATTCTATATGAAAGTGTCTGTAAGACATTTTGAGTGACATTGCTTCTGTCAAACGGCTGATTGAAGGAGACACAGAGAGAAATGCTGTGCTAATGAAATCGTCTGACCCGCATCCTTTAGTGCTATCCATTTCTCCAAAGACACAGAAAGGGCATTTATGTAGGTAAACCATGACTGGTCCCTCAAGTGAAAGAGGGTTTTCAGAAGGAAGAGGAGCATCCATTATTTACTATACTGGGGTTGCTAGACACTTAGGAGATAATGCAGTGCTTCAAGCATACAAAACATAGAGCCTCCTTGGTGCTGGTGAGGCCATTGTTATGTGTTTTGAACATGTCTGTTTCCATCCATACTGACAGATGAAAAAGAATATGTCTCCCTCAGGTTCAGAAGCATGGACAGAGATAGGTAAAGTAAGAAGGAGAGGGAGAGAATGGGATGGTGGAGAGATGTGTGAGTGTGTCTTTGTGCATGGTTGGTATTCATGTCTGTGCATTGGTGTACATGTGTGTCTATTTATTGCCCCCAGTCTGTTTGTTGGCATCTGTATGTGTCCAAACCCACCCCAGTCCTAGATTATATAATGTAAATGAAGTAGTATTACAGATGGTGCAAGAACATGTTTGTACCTGTATGCATGCACACATGTGTATGCATCATGTTTCTCCTGCACTGAGTCTGTATAAGTAGTATCTTCTAGTTCGGGTAGGCTTCAGTCGAGTCTTATTCTCTGCAGATCAGCAGCAGCATCAGTTGCCTCCTCATGGAGAGTGACTGCAGTCTACTGGGAGTAGTCAGCAGAAGGAGAGCAAGGCATACAACTCATCCACCCTGTTATCAGACTTGGGGCAACACCAGGCACTACTTTCTGCCTTTGTCAATTTCCCGAGGGATGCTCTGACATGAAATCCTTTTTTGTGGATGAGGGGAGACCACTCCCAAAAATTCCTGTATTTTTCCGCATAAATGCGCATTGTGACGGAGAGCATGACAACAATCCATAATCTGGGTCTACCGGCATTGAAAATTCCCCTAAATTAGAATTACAAAAGAATTATATATATATTTTTTTTTTACAACTTGTGTGTCATTTTCATGTTTTGACTGTTGTTCCTACTGACAAAGACATCAGCATATATCTTCACCAGGTTCATTGCAAAGGGCCCAAGACAAAGACATTGCTAGACACAGAGTGTGTGGAGTAATGTAAAAATGGATTATCAGACAGTTTTGAACCACCAACAATAACCACTAGTTTGATTCAGTTAAACTGGGTCAATCAGGCAATTATAGTACATTTATAGCCATTTATAGCCTTCACTTCTAAATACTCTAAGTGGTTTGAATCACTAAGAAAAAAACAGTTAACAGACATGTGCAATGCCCTGTTGGTCTCAGCTCACAACTGATGAAGGCCAAACTATAAAAACATGCCCCAGTTTGTAAAAGATGACTTTACTTCAACTTCACACCCATTATCCTGTTTTGAGAAGATGGCTTATGAAAGGCACCTTGTTTATACCAACGCGTCTTGGTAACTTCTTTAAATATGCATGTATGTGTTTTGCTGTCAACAGCTGATGAAAAACTATGATGTTTACAGCTCCACAATTCTAGGTGAGGAGCTAGGTGGGCAGGTTTGAGTGAAGGAAACATGTAAAGGCAAGAAAGAGTCTGTGAGCAAAAATAACTATTCTATATCATAATTCAGTTTATGCAAGTACACACTTTTGCAACTGTTGTCTCTCATGTATAGTGTTGTTTACAGTGATTTTTCTTGTGTCTCTCTGTCTTCTTTTTAATATACACATTGTGGTCCTGAATCGAAGTCATTTCCCTAGCTATCCATGGCAAAACATCTGCTGTGACATCACTCATTGATTTACACCCAGACAGGCCACATGCTTAAAAAGCTGATTAACCCCTAAAGAGCATTGTTGCAGCTATTTCAATTTACCTTATGAACATCAAGCTCTAATCTATCTCTTCAGTTGGTGATTGTGAAATGCTCTGTTTGAGGTAACGAAAATATCAGAGATACTGAGAACCACCAGCAAAGCCCTGGACCCATGTGCGCACACACACACACACACACACACACACACACACACACACACACACACACACACACACACACACACACACACACACACACACACACACACACACACACACACACACACACCACACACACACACACACACACACACCCTTATATAGGCATTAAACT
>VMKM01003880.1:0-26820 GCA_008360985.2 Macquaria ambigua | reverse complement strand
ACACACACGCACACACACACACACACACACACACACACACACACACACACACACACACACACACACACACACACACACACACACACACACACACATAGAAAGTCACATTCAAACAAATTCAGAAATCATGTGTTTGTGAATTGTTTTGATTGTAAACAAGTGTTGTTTTTCTCCACATGATTATTTTACATCCTCAAATGTTTGTCTGTAAACAAGCAGTGTGTGTGTGTGTGTGTGTGTGAGTGTGTGTGTGTGTGTGTTTCCAGTGGGAGGTCTGTTTCTTAAGCACAACACAATCACTCTAACATTCATAACAGGCTGATTACAGCTTCACCTCCACTCTGCTGCTGTTTGGTCTTTATTGTTGTTGTTGAGTGAAAATGTTAAATATTCATTATAGATTAAAATAAAGCACAATCCAAGATCTCTACAATCACAGCAGGCAACATATATCCTGTTAAAACACACAAACAAACACAGTTTGTCTTTTATAAGTTTCATTTTATTTTGAAAAGCAGCCCGTTCCCTCCATCCTGCCGCCTGTTTGAGCCTTTGGGCTTTGTGTATGTACGTGATATGAAATGTGTGTTTGTCAATTGATAAATGGTTCACAGCAGGATGGATCACGGTCTGCAGCACCCGCAGCAGGATCAGCAGCACATTCATGTTTGTGTGGTGAAACGTATATGAACCGTACAGGATGTGCACATTTAACACATATGTGAAGCCTCGGGGTTCACATGCTGCAGCTCTGACAGCAGGACGCAGCGCTGTTGTAGTAATATTGACGTGTTTACTTATATATGTGAAACTTCATGCACTGATGTCAGAGTTTTTTCCTTTATATTTAATGAAGCGACTGCGAGCTCGTTCAGGCAGTCAACTCGAGCTGCACTGCTGTAAACACACAACAAACCTCACTACCAAACACACCCTCCCAGTTTAATCTGCAAAATTTCCCATTTCTCCCTCTGCCTGTCAACGCCACTGCTGCCCTGCATCTGTTCTTTCAGCCCCACCTCCACCACCCCAGCATCCACCTGCAGGCTCCGGCTGGGGGGTTTAAGATTTGTGCTCGTCACTCCCCAATATCTCTATGTAAACATATCTGCAGGGAGTGACGAGGTCGGAGCCGAGACGCCAAACTCTAATTACGTTCTGCTGCTGTAACAAACATCTCTAACGTGAGTTTTCTGACTGGAATGTATTTTCAGAGTTTAAACAGTAATGAAAGAAAGATGTAAAAAGTGCAGAAATCACCTCTTTTAGCCACAAAATACACCACTTCTGCAGCGCTGTACAGTAGAAAGAGTGATTTTAGGGTGTTTACCACATCCACAGGTGCAGCTTTGGTTTCACAAGTTTAATTTCAGAAATGAAATTAAGATAAAAAAAGGACAAAATCGAGTAAATAATGCTAAAATTGGTTATTGTGTTTTCTTTAATAATGGTAACAAAACAACCAAAAATAGAAATGCTATGTAAACCTCTGATCATTTCTAAAAGATTAATGTTGTATTAGCATTTTTACTACAAAGAGAATTTGATTTACGGTCTTATTTTTCACTGATGTTCACTTCCAGCGTCTTTTTAGGACCTAAATTAAATATAAAAACTGTAGTTCGTAGAGCGTTTTTCAGTCGTGTCTGCAGGTGCAGCCCCAACAACCTCCACCAATAAGGTAGCAGCCTGTATGTAGCCTGAGAGGCAAGATGTTTGTTTCATAATGCAGTACATCCACCACTTAACAAACTAGATTTAAATAATAAAAGATGTTTTTAATGCCAGAAAAATTTGTTGTCTGATCTCATTTTTCTCTACAAAACGCTTTGAGTCAAACAGGCGCTCGAGGCTGAATGGGAGTGATCTGTGCAGTTCGTCCTCACTTGTTATTTTTAAAGTACATTAATGAGTCGCTAACAAAAGACCTCCTCAGGAGAAATTGCAAATTTTCTCACGACATATGTTCCACTGCAACACGTTGGAATAAATTACCAAACAGTCTTTATTTAATCATCTCTGAGACTGTCGCCTCTCGTGTTGTCGGTCGCAGCATCACATCCCCGAACCTGCGCTGTAAAAGGTGACGGGATGCAGAAGGTTTAACTTCACCTGCTGCTCACGAGCTATTCTGGAGAAACTGTAACATCTGGGAAAATGTTCTGTACTGCTTCTATGTTTGTTTTAAGAACGAATAAATGAATCAAAGTCATGCATCAAATACATACACACAACACGTCAAATCATCTGTTTTTATTAGTTTAGTATCTTTGTAAACTTCGTTTTTGGTTATTTTGGCTGTTGGTTTCTTCACTTTGGGCTCTGGGGCCTCGCAGCTACTTCACAGAGCAAACTGATTAAATCTATCATGAACAAATATGATAGATAAATCAAACAACTCTCAGACTCAAATGTCAAATGTTGTGTGGAGCCAAAATAAGATCAGAAAGCAGCTGCCTGCTCGCTGCAAGAGTTTGAATAAATAAAGCACGAGTAGTTTTGCATCACGAGAACCATCTTTAATGAATCACACGGTTCAGGTTGGATTCAGACTACAGGGAGAATAAAAATCTGCAATTCAAACGTCATAATCCGTCACGTGACCAAAACTCTGATCATGAAGACAGACAAAATAGAAACTGCAGCTGCAGAGTATCATTTAAAGTGCAACAGATCCTCCAAACTACATGACAAATTGTTTTTAACTGGCTTTCAAAAAGCATCCATTTTCTGATCGGATGCTTCTATCAGCAGAACAACATCTGTAGTTCAGTCAGACAACTCATGTTTGAAATGTTTATTACAGCAGCAGAACAGAGTTAGAGTTTGGCGTCTCGGCTCCGACCTCGTCACTCCCCGCAGATATGTTTACATGGAGATATTGGGGAGTGACGAGCAAATATCTTAAACCTCCCAGCTGGAGCCTGCAGGTGGATGCTGGGGTGGTGGAAGAAACTGATGCAGGGCAGCAGTGGCATTGACAGGCAGACGGAGAGATGGGTAATTTTGCAGATTAAATTGGGAGGGTGTGTTTGGTAGAGTGAGGTGTGTCAGGTGTGTTTACAGCAGTGCAGCTCGAGTTGACTGCCTGAACGAGCTCGCAGGCGTCGCTTCATATAAAGTTTGGTTTAGGCACCAAAACGACTCAGTGAGGTTCAAGAGTGAATTCAGTTGGTAACGTTAGGAAACAAGCGAGGTAGGAAATGGGAAATGACATGCAGCCTCCCACACAAAGTCACATGCTTTCTTGACCAAACCATCCACCCAGACAGACCTCCTCCTAAAGGGGTGGATTTAGTCTGAAAATGACTAAATGTACGTCACGCAGACCCTTTGTAGAGACACGGACATGGGAAGAAGAAAAACACTCCTTTTACCTTTAACAGTCAAAACTCACAGATACCAGATACTCGTCAAACACAACCATCTTGGTGGTTTGGATTCTGCTGATTTGACCTTCAGTTCTGAAAACTAACATAATAAGTTGTGACTGACAGGTCTGTTTTACAGCTGATTGGTTCTTCTAACTGTCATTCAACCTCAAAATGAGCTGACTGGCTGGAATTCATAATGTTTGCAGTAAATATATCATGTATGAGTCTCTGTGTACAAAACATCTTTATTTTTGAGTCTCTTAAGAATTTAAATCCAGTTCATTATTTTGTTGATCCTCTGTGTTCTTAATGTGTCTCTGTAAAAGAGAGGTTGCCGCTTTAACAAGGAGTTCACATTCACTCTTTGTTACAGATTTAGCCTCATTTACCTGAGGCCGATCAGTTCAGTACACCAACATTTGTCCTCATGAATCTATCTGTTCATTTTTCTATTAACTGATCAATTGTTTTGTCTATAAAATGTCAGAAAATAGTGAAAAATGGTGATTTCCCAGAGCCCAATGTGCATCTTCAAGTGTCTTATACATATTCAACTACAGTCACATTAAACTTGATTTTTGCTGTTTTAGCTCCATAAATGACTTAAATTATTTATTAAGATGTTTGGATTATCATTAACTAATTGTTTTAGTTCCGAATCACCTTTGTGTTGTCATGTTTGGATTCAAACCACAGGCCTGCTGCTTCTGTCATGTTACACCTGACAGACAGGTAGACAAACAGGTAGTGACTTCAGGTCGCCTGCAGTCAAAAGTGAGGAGAACACTGACTTGCAGCTGCACCTCAGCGAAAAGAGAAACCAAATGACGAGCAGAGCCGTAAATCAACTTGACAGGTTTAAACTCGAGATAAAATCACTTGCAAGACTTTTGCAGACACCTTTTGCAGCGCCACTTCCACGATCTCCTTCATCAACATATGTCAAAGGAAGAGAAACATGAAAGCTGACAGCTCCTGCACCGCGACTCGGCTGCAGGCGTCGACACTCGTCAATATTTACATAAAACTCACCGGGGAAACAGCTAGCATGGAGGAGCAGGCGTCATCCTCACCCTGATATTCACTGTGTGTGTGTGTGTGTGTGTGTGTGTGTGCCCCTGGGTTAGGTTTGGAAATTGTGTTTGTAGTAATTCAGAAACTTCAGGGCTCGTAATTGTTGCTGCCTTTAGGAGGAAATAATGAATTTGCCTCCTGAACATGATTGAATCATCACAACACAAACTCTGCATTTGTTCAGATAATTAACGCGACTGAAATCAGCAGCTTCTCATTTACACGTGTGGCAAAACATTGTGATGTACAGTATGATCCGGATTTCACTCAAATAACTGCGTTAGTTTGTATTAAAATAGTGAAAATGTTCAGAAATCTCTTTAATAAAACAAAAGAAGCACAACTACGGTGGCATTACGGTACATTAACAGCAAACATGCTGCAAATACAGTCAACACAGTGGAAGTTCTCCAGGCCTCTAGGGGGAGCTCTAAGGGGAACAGCTTGATTTTCGACCAGAGGAGAGAGTGTTTTAATAAAGCGGGAAGAAAAGTGGAGTAAAAAGGCAACAAAACAAAGTCTTTTTTACACTTTTTTACACTCAGTCTTTCCCTCTGTTGACTGGATGAGCAGTTCTTTTTGTTGCATTTGCTCTCTGAGTTTGTGTGTTTTTGACTTTGCATCGTTTCTGAAGCTGCAGCACGTTTCTCCTCATGGCGTTTGTCCTGTCGGCCTCCGTACAGAACGTCACAAAGTGTTTCACAACAAAAAAATATGCCAACAGACATAAAATATACAGACTTAAGAGGAGAAATAAACAACACAAGATAGAAATAAACAGGTGTCCACAAAGGGAGACGGTTCCACAACCTCTAAAAGTCTCCTTTAGTTTTAAACCTGGATCCAGGAACAACCAACAGACCCTGATAAGAGGACCTCAGACACCTGCTGGTGACACAAGGCTGCAGTAGATCTCTAATGTAGGCGGCTGTCTGACCCTGCAGAGATCTATAAGTGATCACAATTGGATTCTGAAATTGATCGGGAGCCAGTGAAGAGAAATCAAGATCGGTGTCACTTGAGACCTTTTTAGAGGATCCGGTCTAAAGCTCTGCAGCAGCACTTTGGACCACTTGTCAGCAGTGTTGTGCTAAGACAGGTAACAAGTAAAACGCTGTATGTCCTCTTTATGTCTGTGCTTCTGTTTTGCATGTTTCAGTTAATAATGCAGCACAACGATGTTTTATGTAGTCCACATTTCTGTTAACATTAAAACCCCCCTTGCATTGTATTATGAGCCTCTGTGTTGCATGTTTTTACTAACTAGAGTGACTCTGTAACATCTGTCCCTGTCAAATAATAAAAAAAATAATAAAATAAAGGGAGTTACAATAAGTGCTCACAATGACAATGCTAACATCGTCACCAAAGTCACTTTGATTTATCCTGCAGCAGATACAGAGATATCGTCTTTTTTATTCCACACATTCTTCTTCCTGGTCAAAACCTGGTGCCGATATTACCCACAATGCAACTCTTCCTCTGACAGTTTTGTGGTAGATTCAGGTGTGTTATGCTAGCTAGCAGCAAATGTAGCCTGCAGAGGTCTGTCAGCTCACGTCTCTCTAACTCCACACCAACAGACTGTTTTCATCTTCAGCCCAGGCCGACGCTGACTCAAGTGACATCACTCTTTAAGGCTTTATGCTACTTTAAAACATATGCAGTACAACTCCCCAATACCTGGAAACACCTGGAAACACCTGGAAACACACGCTGAGGTGGAAAATCACTGGAGTTCATCTTTAAGATTTGGCTTCAGGATCAAGGTTTTGTTGTATGAGGAAAGGGATTACCATTGAGGGTCCTCACTTTGTATAGAAGTAAAGATGTGTGTGTGTGTGTGTGTGTGTTCAGTGTTTGAGGACGCAGTTTCAGCAGTTAGCCGAGGAGGGCGCCGTCACCTCAGACAAACTGGAAACAAATAAGATGTTTATTAGGAGGCTGTCAGGTTCATTTACACACACACACACACACACACACACCTACACACACACACACACACACACCTACACACACACACACACACACACCCTGTTTGTCGCGTTCATTCTTGTTTTTGTAGTTTTTCCTTCCCGCCTGTCAGTTACAGAAACGTTTCACTCACCAGCTTCACATCAGAGACGTTGCAACGTGACACGTCAGCCTGCAGGTGTGAAAAACCCAATTATCAAAATTTTGGAAGTGTTCAAGTCAGAGATGCTTCAATCAATCAGACACTAATATGGCTGTTATTGATTACAAAGGCAGCGATCAGTGCTCTTAAAATGTGCAGATCAGAAGTAAAACTAGTCTCTGTCAGCGGTGCAACTGAAAACAGATCGAACCATCTGGTGACTTTAACTCTGATTTACATATTAAAGCATTATGTTTCAGTAAATCTGTTCCTCTGTGTGTTTATGGATTTACATGTTCAGTTCAGGCTGCAGAGGTCGAGACACCCTGAAACCAACAAGTCCTCGAAATCACACTACAAAGTTAATCGTTTGCCCTCCAGAATGACACCGAAGCATTTTCTGATCCGGTGATGTATTTTAAAAATGGTATAAATCACAAAACAAATCGGTTTTATGACGTGACAGCGTCATGTCAATCAATCAAAGAAATCTGTTGATTTAACCTGTACATCTGCGTCCATCTCATTTAGGCTTGGCAGCATTTTTGGCGGCATTTTTATGTCACTGTTTTCTTTTAGCTAGCTTGGAAGCTACGTAAGAAGATAACTTCTCCACTCTTACTCCATCTACACAGCTCTGATTGGTCGATGTGTAGTTGGAAACAGGCGTCGCCGACTGCGTTTACATGCACACTAATGTTCTGCTGTTATTCTGAATTTGATACGGGTCATGTAAACAGCATATTCTGAATTAGGCTTTATTCTGAATGTAGCATGTTCCGATTAAGACATGTGTGATGTGCAGATATTCTTCAGGTTTCATGAGCGTTCTTTGGACATGTATACAGCTCATTCAGAATCTGCGTCTCAGTCTGCGACACACGGCCTCTTCCTGTTTCCGGTCAGCTCTGTGCTGGAAACAAACCAACAGGGCTGGGGCAGAGATGCATGCACAGACGAAAAGAAAAGGAGAAACACAGCTACAGCTACATGATGAAAGACTTGGAGATCAACAGGTTTCTGGATATTTTTTCAAGAAGGTGGCTGATGAATGAAAGAGGGAGGCTGAGTTCACACGGTCCAACAAGGCTGCATGTTAACGGGAATATTAGTGGAAGATTCATCTTCATCAGCCTGTAAACAGCTGAGCAGGAATACTGGAATATTTTGAGCCTGTAAATGCAGATGTGGTCAGTGATTCAGAGGTCTGGAAACAGGCTGCTTCAGGTTATCATTAAAAGAAAACTTCATTAAAAAGTTGGAAATTTGCAGGAGGGAAAATACTTTGTGGCTCTGGTGTTAATTCATCCAACAAAGACCAGGCCAATCAACATATAGATTTAGAAAAGTTTATTCCGAATTATGGATGGAGGAGAGCCAAGATGATGATGGAGGGATGGAGGAAGGGTCTGGAGGGAGGGATGAGGGATGAAGGGATGAGGGGAGGAGGGGAGGAATCAGGGTTGTGGACGGATGGATGGACGTCAGCTGGTGGTGGGAGGGATGTGAAAACTGAGTCAAAGGGGAAGGGAACAGATAAGGTGTTCTTAAATACTTTTGTGCAGAAATGGGATGTGTTGGAGGCGTGGTCTTTGTTCCCAAACTCTGTGATAAACCTTCATTTAGTGTGCACAGAGTGCAGCAGAGTCGTCAGCTGAAGCAGAAAGTCATGCTGCAGAGCAGTCGGGATATTTTTCTATCTCTGGGAAAACACACACACACACACACACACACACACACACACACACACGGTGTCTCAATAATGCCACGTGTTTGTGTTTGTGATTTTAATGTTTTGTGAAAGTGAGGTACAATTGCAGAAAATGTGAAAGTAATTAAGACAAACTGTAACATGCGGGAGGCGTGACCTGTGACCTGCAGAAAGACACGTTTCGGTTTCCTGCGGCGTCGCTCCAGCCCCTCCCACCGCTGCCCTCTGACTACTGTTGTACCTCGCCATGCGCCGGCGTCGGCAAACTTCCCCTCAAAACATTTGCACAACAACATGCAACAACGACGACACCAAGTTTACTGGGAAGAGACGGCGGCTTTTTAGCACTTTGCCGCATCTCGCACACCCCACGGTGACGGGAATAGCACCCATGGAGGGAGGGGGGGCTGTAAAAATGTAACAACGGGTGGTGGGTGTCAAATCTGTCAGAGTGGTGTTTGTTCGTGTGTGTGTGTGTGTGTGAATAAACAGTGTGTGTTCGTGCTGCCACAATGGTGTGTGAATAACTGAGAGTAACTGAGCGCTGTGTGTGTGTGTGTGTGTGTGTGTGTGTGTGTGTGTGTTGAGGTGTTGCAGAAAGTCTGATCTGAGCATGCTCAGTGCAGCGAGGCAGACAGCCACCATGTTGGAGGAGAGAGAGAGGAGTCACTCTGAGAAGTCAGACATTTCGATAACTGTAACGTGCTGTTAGCTCCTGTTTTCTCTGTTCTTCTGTTTTAAATGTGTCTCTGGTTTTGTTTCCTGTCGCCTCCGCAAATAAACTCCATTACAAATAAATGTGGGTGTTGGATTCAGCTGGATTCACTCGCATTTTACTCTTCACACACAACCATCAGTACACTTTACACACAAATCTGCCAACTCGCTCCTACAGCAGCGCAAATTCAGATTTTATTTTGTAGATTACTTCATGTTTCTTCATGTTTATTTAGAGTATTTGCATAATTTAATTAATAGTAACTACATTCATTTAGAAAGGGAACTACATAACACGGTGCAGCTCGCCTGTAATGTTAGTGATGGTTAAGATTGGTGCTAAGACAGTGATGTTTGTGTCAGTGCTCAGTTGTCCTACTGTTGAGGTAGACACTGAAGTGGACCCAGTCACACAGAAGGGGGGTTAGGGTCCCGAAAGTAGTTTTAATTCAGTAACAATCCAGTTTACAGTCAACACTAAAGGCCTTTAAACACCAGAGGCCTTTTTTTCGTGCGATTAATTCTCACGTCACTATATTTTTTGAAACTGTTGTTTTTCTCATGAGTACTTTCACTCAGAACATGAATATTAGCTGAAAAAGTGACGTCATTTTTTTTTCAAAAGGAGGTCTATTTTTTTGAGCTTTTGCGCGGCGAATAAAGACGTCAACAAAGGCGAGGCAGCTTTATTTATACAGCAAAGTGCTTTACATGGCAAAGAAAAGCATTAGAAAGACATTCAAAACAATAAGAATAAAATCAATTAAGATAAAATCTAATTAAATTTTAAAATGAGAAAATATATAAAATGAAATAAAATACAGTTACAGTGCAGTAAAAAGATGTAAGTTGCCGAGGCAACAAAGGTAATAAAAGTGCAGTAGAGAAACCAGTCATGCAGATGCTCAGGAGAACAGCAGAGTTTAGTTAAAGTTGAGGTGCATTTGAGATCTTCAGGAAGTTTTTTTCCATCTGTGAGCAGCATCGCAGCTAAAAGCAGCTTCACCCTGTTTGGTTCTGACTCGAGGTTCTACCAGCTGACTGCTTCCTGAAGATCTAATCACTCCGGACCTGTTGACTGACTGTGTTTCTCATCAGCCTGTATTATATGATGAAGGACACAAACATTATAAAGACTATGAACTCAAGGACGACGTGTGGAGCAGCACCAGCTGCAGGATAGTGAGCAGATTAGTTTACTTCTGGATGCAGTAGAGTAAATATTCACAGGCGAGTATTTCATGTTTTCGTGTTGTTTATTCGCTACGTCCCCGCTGTGTAAAGACCTTTAGAGTAACCAGCGATACATTAGCTTCGTCTGAACGTAGTGGAAGATGTTACACAATAAATAGAAAAAAACAGGTTCTTACAACGTAGAATTAAGACAGAACTAAAACTTCACCTTCACCTGCAGGTGTAAGTCATTTTTTATGAACTGGTTAGACAGAAAATACAGTACGGTATCTTTATTTAGTCAGTTGTGTCTTTCTGTCCCATTTTATCTAAACGCTCCAACATCACAGCACAGTACAGAACCTTTTCCCAGTTTTAAGAACAGCTGGAGTTTTAATATAATAAGGTTTAAAGGCTAATCTCAGTACTGCAGATTGTTTGAAGTTGAGGATAGGATCTGGCTCAGTCCTGGTGCAGGTCTAGCCCCAGTTCTGGCCTGATCCTGACCCGGATCAAAGTTAACTTGCAGCCTGTTTCGGAGGGTTTCATCAGTGTCGCTCCATGTGGTCCAGCGTCTCCTCGCCGGCTCGTAGCTGTGACTCTCAGTCGATGTGTTTTCACGCCGGAGCGGCTCCGCGGTCCCATCGGGTTCAGGTCCTGCAGAGATTCTGGACCCACAGATGGACCGAGAGATCAAAATGTGTCTGATCGGAGCTGCTGGTGTCACAGTGTGGCTCACACAAGACTCACAGTTACTGTGGAGCTGCAGGAGAGTTCAGAGTCACTGTTACTGCTGCTGATCTGAAAGACTCATTGATTAACTGACTGGACGCCTGATTGGCTATTTGACTGACTGGCTGACTGATTGTGTTGTTGATTTGCTGTTTAACTGGTTGCCTGATCAGGTGTTTAATCAGCTGTTTGATTTGCAGACCAGGTGATTGGTTGAGCAGCTGTTTTATTGGCTAATCCGATGTTTGATTGGCTGATTACTTGTTGTTCTGCTCTGAACAACAATAATAATAATTTGCGGATCAAGCGATTGACTGATCATTTGATTGGTTGATCAGTTCATGAATTGGTTTCTTGATGGAATTATTTTCTGGCTCATACATTGTTTAGTAGTTTGATTGTGATTGATCAAATGTTTGGCTGATTGTCTGGATCAGTTTGTTTGAACAATGAATCTGTCTAATATCTGTAGCCTGCTGGATGTTTCTGTTCAGCTGCCTCTTCATCATGAAGGACGCTCTCTTTTTTAGACTCCAGACTGGCAGCCTCGACCTCGCTGAGACACATCAGCTGGGCCAAACGTGCCTAATAAGGTGACAGAAAAACGGCCTTTCATTGTGGAACATCTGGGGAAAATGTTAGGAAGTTTTTATTCTTCCTCAATTATCCCAGAAGTTGATTCACACTACGACTGATTTTAAAATATGTCAGACCGTTCACGTCACTTTTGTGAGCGGGAACACACAAAACTGGCAGAGGTGGAATGAAGTACATTTAATCAAGTACTGTACTTAAGTACACATTCAAGGTACCATTTTATGCATGTTTATACTTCTATTTCACCACATCTCAGGGGGAAATATTCTACTTTTTACTGCACTACATTTGTCTGTATGCTGATACTGAAGTAAAGGATCTGAATATTTCTTCCACCACTGAAAACTAGAGGTAATGGTGAGCAAACATGCTGTGAGGGATCTTTTCTGAACCTTAACCAAAGTGTTTTTGTGGCCTAAACTTAACATCAAGTGGAATGCAGGACATGAACCCTGGTCTCCTGTTACATGGTCCTGGTCTTTGTACAGGCACCTTCCACCCAGACCACCTGCCTACAAGAACATATCACCTCCTGGAGTGGAAAAACCATAATCCAGGTAGCCCAGACAAATTAGTAGCATATAAATGTGATTTGAAGGAGACGGAGTTGCTGATGGAGAAGATACATTGAGACACGTCTACACTAAAGTAATGATGCTATTTTTGTAAATGTAGAGAAAACCGGTGTAGGTCAGGGAAGGAACTCGTCAGGGTTGTCTGGCTCTGAGTGGGAGTCTGGATTTCCTGAAGGCAGACTGTTGAACTGCTGACTCGCCTCACATCAGAGTGTGTTTCAGTTAGAAAGATTCCTCCATTTGTTCGCTCACAGCACCGCTGACTGACTCTGATCAGAGATCTGTTCATGAACATCCTCTGGTGAATTCATAGTCTGAAAAAGTACAGACTGACTTCAGATGTCATCCACCTACGTTCCTTAACAACTCCTCAAAGAATAAACTACCAGCTCCTTACAAAACGTTTCATATGACTGTCGTCGAGTTCAGGCAATCAAAATGACTTGATGAAGATTACGGAAAGATCGCGTTCATGGTTCAAAGAAACCAACATTGACGGATGGTAGGAGAGAAGACAGGAAGCAAACACTGGCCTTGCTATCAAAGTCGTGTTTTGTACACCTGACATTCTACGTTTATCTCCTGTTTAGGGGCTCAGTCCTACCAGCATTCATAGCATTTAAATTATAGTTTAAATCTACAGAACCACATCATGAATCAGGCCTCGGCATGATTCAAAAAATCATCTCCGGATCACCTTCAGGATTAATCCAGGTGCTGTGCGTCCTGTCTGAATGACAGATTATGAGAGACTCAGATTAAATTTTCATGACGTCCAGCAATAATCCCATCAGAGGAACGGCTAACAGCGCGACAGTGAGATCTAATAATCTTCGTGCTTTATCTGCAGTTTGTACATCCGTACGTCACATCCGAAGCTGTAAAATCTTCATCCGTCGTCCTGTCTTCCTCTCAGTGCAGTGATTCACTCTGCCAGGGTTCAGCTCCCTGTGGATCCACCCAGGCTGGAAGTGTGCAGTGTAGTAATGCTCCTTATTTATAGAGCCGTGTGTTAAAACAACATGATGATGATGGTGATGATGAGTCAGAGCAGATGATGCTTTGGCACTAAACTTCTTGACGGCAGAACTTTATTTGTCAGCAGCAAAGATGGAGAGGAAGAGAGTCCCGACCAGAACAAAGCACTGCTTTTTCTGTTCAAATGACTCGAACCACTTCACGCTGACAGCGACCTCTGGTGGTCACGCTGGAAGAAGCTTTATGTCAACTCAGATGCTGAAGATGCAACAGGATGCCATTCATTGTGAAGTGAACCACAACAAACATGTTAGCGCCACCCACCACTACTCAGAGACTGAAATGTCATCTAGCGGCACAACGTGGGAAGGTTAAGAAAGGTTCAGCTTTACGCAAATGTCCTGAAGTGACGACCAATTCCAGTTTTGATTCCCTGGTGAAACAGTTTTCTGCTCCACTCGTCTACGTAACTATGTAAAACTTCAAACTGAATGGAAGAAAAACTGATTGTCACCGTCAACATTGTCCCAATTCTTTACGAGACAACTTTAACAAGCTGCTTGGACTTGAAGAAGAAAAACGACGTGTGGAGAGTAAAGAGGCAACAGGAGAAAATAATCAGAGCTGAGTATGTAAATGATGTGACCAACGCAAACCTGTCCTGCAAGCTGCAGGCTCATGACATCCTGCCATCCATCTATCCATCCATCCATCATCCAACCATCTATCCATCCACCCATCCATCCATCCATCATCCAACCATCTATCCATCCATCCATCCATCCTGCCATCCATCTATCCATCCATCCATCCATCCATCCATCCATCATCCTGCCATCCATCCATCCTGCTATCCATCTATCCATCCATCCATCATCCAACCATCTATCCATCCATCTATCTATCCATCCATCCATCATCCAACCATCTATCCATCCATCCATCCATCATCCAACCATCTATCCATCCATCTATCCATCCATCCATCCATCATCCAACCATCTATCCATCCATCCATCCATCAAGCCAGCCATCCATCCATCCATCCATCCATCCATCATCCAACCATCCATCCATCCATCCATCATCCAACCATCTATCCATCCATCCATCATCCAACCATCTATCCATCCATCTATCTATCCATCCATCCATCATCCATCCATCCATCCATCATCCAACCATCTATCCATCCATCCATCCATCCTGCCATCCATCTATCCATCCATCCATCATCCAACCATCTATCCATCCATCTATCTATCCATCCATCCATCATCCATCCATCCATCCATCATCCAACCATCTATCCATCCATCCATCCATCCTGCCATCCATCTATCCATCCATCCATCATCCAACCATCTATCCATCCATCTATCTATCCATCCATCCATCATCCATCCATCCATCCATCATCCAACCATCTATCCATCCATCCATCCATCCTGCCATCCATCTATCCATCCATCCATCATCCAACCATCTATCCATCCATCTATCTATCCATCCATCCATCATCCATCCATCCATCCATCATCCAACCATCTATCCATCCATCCATCCATCCTGCCATCCATCTATCCATCCATCCATCATCCAACCATCTATCCATCCATCTATCTATCCATCCATCCATCATCCAACCATCTATCCATCCATCCATCATCCAACCATCTATCCATCCATCTATCTATCCATCCATCCATCCATCCATTCATCATCCAACCATCTATCCATCCATCCGTCCATGCATCCATCCATTTTCTTCCTGTTATCCGGGGCCAGGTCGTGGTGCCTAAGCAGGGTAGTCCAGATGTTCCTCTCCCCAGCAGTGTTTTCCAGCTCCTCCTGGAGATCCCGACGCGTTCCCAGGCCAGATGAGATATATAATCCCTCCAGCGTGTTCGGGGTCCACCCCGGGGTCTACCACCAGTTGGCATCCAGGAGGATCCTGATCAGCAGCGGCTCCACTCCGAGCTCCCTCCAGATGTCTGGGCTCCTCACCCCAGTTAATCCAAGGGGAGATATTTGTACCATAAACTCCGATCTTACGACGGACTGCAGAACGTGCTGCATCACTTTTGAGGAGCAGCACAAAGAACAGGCTCATGTACAGTCAGTGGCCACTTTATTAGGTACACCTGTAATATCTAATGCAGCACAACTGCTCAGCCATAAATTCCACTTTTACAAAGATAATAATATTCAGTTTTGAGTGACACTGACCTGCTGACCTGACCAGGTATGCCCTGTCTCTGTGTCTACACACACACACACACACACACACACACACACACACACCATATGCCTCTATTCTGGCATCGTCCTTGGTAATAAATGGAAGTAAATGGAGGCGAGGCTGAAGCGTAGGAGGGCTGGCAGGACCGTGTCTTTGTGTATACATCTATGTGTGTGTGTGTGTGTGTGTGTGTGTCTCCTAGCAACCAACACACACTTCACTCTCTGTCTGTGTTGAGCCGACAGCAGTGGCGCTCTGAGGAATCTGCTCACATTCAACAGGTGTGTGTCATAAACTCATCTGTACATCTGTCTGCAGCTGTCTAGACAGACAGACAGACAGACAGACAGACAGATGCTAGAAACAGAAACAGCCTCCTGGTGGCGCTGCACTGCAGAAAAGGTCAAGAGTTCACAAAACATCATCATCTTCCTTTGTCCGTCCTTCCACTCTGCAGATATCCTCCTTTCGTCCTTCAACACGTCCCTCCATCTGTTTTTATGTGTTTTGGGAATATTTCATCCACCCTCTTTTTATCCATCCGTCCAGATCAGGGTCAAAGCTGCCACTGAGGACAGGGAAGAGAGTTATGGGAGGTCATTTTTAGGCTTATTTCACTATTTTAGGCCAACAAAATAAAATAAATATGCAGTATTCCTCCACCAGAATTTGATTTTACGTTGGCGAATAAAAAGGCAAAGATTAATTTCACAGGTCTGTATGTTCCTGAGGGATTTCTGTGAAGGAACAGTGCAATCTGCTACTAATTATTGGGAAAACAGAGACAAAGTTATTTGAAAGTTATTTCTCAAATGAACCATTTAAATAAAACCTGCATAAAAATATAATTGAACTCCAAACCTGATAAATACAATGTGAAGAATCCAAATAATTCTTAAAACAGTGTCTGGGGAGTCGGAGGGTTTTTAAGTTTTTAATGTTATAAACTTTTAATTCTAACTCAGATCAGAACATTTGAACCCAAAAGAATGAATTAATAACAAGTTTCTCTCTTGAAGAACTGCAGTTTATTTCACAGAATATTCACGAAGCAAAAACACCAAAAACCGTCTAAAAATGTCTGAAACTCACTTTTTCACATTAGATTAAAGGCTGCAAATGAGACCAACTGTGCTGCATCTCTCCCGTCATCCATCACCTATCAGTCCAGGAGGCTTCCCTCTCTCCTCTCCTCTCCTCTCCTCCTCCCTCCTCCTCCTCCTCTTCCTCCTCCTCTCCAGCCACTGTTGACGTCTATGGCTCTGTCACCCGCATCACCGGTTTCCACGCTGCTCTCTGGTCCAGTCATGTAGTCATTATGGCTCTTTCTAATTCCCTCTGTATCCACATCCTGTCTCTGTTCTGTCTTCTCGCGGCTCTTCTGCGCTTTTTCTCTTAGTTTTGTTTTGTTGTAGTTAATCAGTCGTCGTTTCTGTCGGAAACTCTTGTTTTTGCGCTTTTCTGACGCTTTGGGGAGTTCCGTGCGTCCGAGCATCCCGCACCTCTCCACGCTTTTTAATCCCTCCTCTGGCTGCTCCACCCGGATCTGTCTGCTCCCGCTCCGCCGTTAATTTCCCCATTCAATCACCCGTGCGGTCATCTTTATCATCGTCGTGACTCCTAATTGTTTCTTGGCAGAGTGGAAACCACCGGGGAAAAGGCTCATATGAGTGCGCCTCCGCTGATCCGTGCGCCCAGCCCGCTCCCGTTCTCAGGGGGGACAAACAACACCAACACCGGCGCCGGGGGAGTAGGAGGAGGTGGTGGTGGTGGTGGTGGTGGAGGAGGTGGCGGTGTGATCTCCTTCCACATCCAGATCGGTCTGAGCCGGGAGCCGGTGCTGCTGGACGCCGCAGATCTCAGCCTCAGTCAGGTCCGGGAGGTGGCGTGCTCCATCGTGGACCAGAAGGTAACCGAGAGTGTAAACCAAGTCCTCATCAGACCCTCTAACTCCTGCAAAAGTTGTGATAATGTGCTCACATGAAGCTTTCAGTGTTGATGCATTAAAGGAAGAATCAGTGTTTTTTTACCATAAAACTTGCAGGAGTTTGACCTTCAAATAAAAATTCAACATTTTTTCTTTGGTTTGTTTCCAATCTGTCAAAAAAAAAAAAAGTCATATCAGCAAAATTATACACAAACAGAAACAAACATTAAAAACACAGAGTCAGTAATGAAGCCTATGGTTAGGTTTACGTGAAGACAAACAAAGTAAAATAAAATACAGTTAGCTGATGAGGAAAACTTTAATAACTCAGTCTTTTTGGGAGAGAAAGCAGCTTCCAATCATGGCTGGATTCACCTGCTGAGGGGCCCCGGGGCAGAAAACAGCTGCTGGGCCCCCACACTGTTTCTTCCAGGCCCCAGATTTTCTGTGTGGTAATTCCATTAAACACATCAGTTTAGAAGAGCACAAAATCTTAATTAATAAGGTCTTAAACTAGATTTCAACATGGGAACCCTCTCACCTTAAAGGCCCAGTCAGGTCAGTAACACCAACGTACTTTAGTGATGCATCGTCCCAAACAAATGTTCAATTATTGATGGTAAAGAATTAATTCTTGACCTTGAAAATAATTGTTTAAAGACCTCTATGCGGACGTCCAGCGGTTTAACTTCTCTCTTTGCTGCAGTGATGTAGAAGTGTACTCCCGGACCCCATGACATCACCGCTGGGTGTGGTTACAGGTGCAACAAGCTCAGGCAGCAAAACACTGCTGTTCAGCCTGGTGTTGAGTTCCTCTTTAACAACAAAATGTGTACTAAATACTAATCATTGTACTGTTTTAGCAGTCAAATATCAACATGCGTTACCATTTTATGCTAACAGGAAATGATAGAATAGCTACGTGTGACGCCGGCTGTGAATCAAACTTTGGAAAACTACTGCCAGTTAAACTTGACAAAGAGACGTGTTGTTTTCCAAGATTTTTGGGAGCTCCTTCACCACCAACCACTGTTTATTTATTAAAAAGAGAGCAGCTCCTCCAATTCCTTTGTGCATTGCATTGTGGGAGAATGGTGTCCATTGACAGCTCAAAAATCAACAGTCGGGGGTTTGAGTAAACTTTATTTTGTCATTTTTCCAGTGTGAACACACTTTATACTAAAACCCTACTCAGAATCAGTTTGTATGGAACTGGGACTCAGCTACAGTCTTCATCTTCAGTTTGCCCAGTTGTCATGGAGATGGCTGAGTTGTCATGTGACCTACTGTAAGTGTGGAACCTTGGTCATGTGACAGGTTACAGTGTGGTTATGATGCCCCTCCCCCATATGCCACCAGCGAACCATGTGATGAAAACTGAGCCAATGAAGAGACTGGAGATGTGGTTGAAAGCTCTGGAAAAGGCTATAAGTGAACCTGATGTTTTGGGTTGTTTTGACTGTTGCCTGATTTACTCAGTTGGCCATCCAGTCTTGTGTGAGTGTGTGTGTTAGGTTCTAGGTTTCTGAATAGAACAGGGTTTGTTCAGGGGCAGGGCCAGAGGGGTGGCACCCCTACCAGAGTCAGAAGGTGGTATTAAGTTGGCTTATTAGTATCTGAACCTCTGTATGAGTTGGCTGTTAATGTGTATTGTTAGAAAGAGGAGCAAAACGACTCAAAGTGACACAAAGCGACCAGCATGTATAGTCATATTCTGGTTCTAAAAACCAACAGACCAATTCTACTGAAGGGTCAAGGTCTGTGAAAAGGTGACTTCATGGCAGGACAGGAAGGTGTGGGCATGTTGAATGAGTGGCTGTGGAGCTTTTCATATCAGAGCTTGTGTCTTGTCAGACTTTGTCACTGATGAGGTCAGAGCTGACATTCGGCCTCGACATGAAAACATTTGGCGACCTCGTGCAAATGGTCCCTGTTGTCAAAATGTCTGGTGACCGTCTGGTGTAGCTGACGTTTCCCCACATGCAGGGACTGTACACGTACAGTGTGTGTGTGTGTGAGCGGGGAATATTCAATAATGTATGGATAATGTGCAGTGCCACAGGCGATGATGTCTATATTAACACTCACTTTCAGTCGATGACATAACTTTAGGCTTTGTGACCTGCTGGACCCTCATGTGGCTACTAACTCATGTTGGGCAGAAAACACATCACACAGCTCTTCTCCAGAACACCACGCTTTATTCACCAAACGTTTTCAGCTATCATGCCTAAATCAGGGTGGAGTCTGAGGCTGTTTCCGGTTTTGGGGGAAAAAGGCGGTGAAACATAGAAAGTTATCTTAAAGTCAATAGTTCCAGGAACCTCTGACCTCAGGAACTAAATGTTCCTGTAGCACATTTGTGTGCAGTGAAGATCCGGCAAATTAGACCAATAATGGGTTTTAAAATTTTTCCACACAATGAGACAACAACACAGAGCACCTTGTTGGAGACAGTTTGATGTTTGACTAGAGGTTGGAAAGGAGACATGCAGCAGCGTTTTTTGTTTGTTTTGTTTTATTTTTCTGCTTTGGCTTTCTTATAGTATGAGTAACATTAGCTTAGTTAGCAAAGCTACTGAAAAGTAGCCGTTGGATGCATGTGGTCGTCTTCAATTATCATGAGCCCCCAAGGGTTCGTACAAAGTCTTTAAAGTTCGGAAAATGCTTCATTTTAACTGTTATGTTTTGAAGGTTAGGAATATGCTTGAATTTGAATATATTCCTTGAAAAATGCTTGATTTTAAACATAATCTGGTGTTTCATCATCGACACAATCACTCATATAAACCAAAAATCTTTTAATATTTGAAATGAAACGATCCCATTGTTCTCCTGGCGTCTCACACCAGACGCGACCCCTTGCAGGTATCCTGCATCGCTTAGCTTGACCTGTGATGATGAGAATGCTAATTAATACCAGGTGTAAATGCAAAGGCCTGTGATCCAATGTGATTATACAGATAACAGATTGCATGTTAATACCAGGTGGAGATGGTGTAAGACAGCGTTACCTTTAAAGGTGGATTTATAAATGCAGCGTAGCTTCAGAGTGTTAGCACGCACGCCGATCGCTGAAGAAGAAGACAACTAAAGCTGTGGTTGGTCAGCTTGGGCATTTCAGATGCTGGTGGAGATTCTTGACAGTAAAGACAACATTAAGACGGTTGAAGAAAGACTCAGTCATCTGCTACTTTTCTAGCCTGACATCGCCAGACCAAATGTGAATTAGTCTGGAACCTCTCAGTTCATTTTTGATTTCCAAGGGGTGTTATCAACAGGCGCAGACCAAAATGCCTCGCAGCTGGACAGACAACCAATCATTGTGTATGAAACGTGTCACGTAGCTCTGAGCGAATCCTGTCTGAAGTTCGGCAAACACATCTTTCTTACCAACAGAAGCTTTAAGTGCAGCTGTTTGTTCTTCTTTTAGAGAAAATATACCGTCCAGTTCGTTTAATACTGCGGATTCAGAACGTTCCACATCAGCCGCAGCCATCTTGGTTGTCGCTCCTCTGTACAGTCATCGTATCAAACCCGCCATGTTAGATAAATGGTTGTGATTGGTCGGCTGGAAATCTGTCTGAATGGGAGGGGGACCAGACGCATCTGCCAGAGCAAATAAAACATGAGCTCTCAGATTCACCTGGTTCCCAGGATAGTAACACACATCTAGCAAACGCATCTCCACTGCAAACCTTCTCACCGTTGACTACAAGTGAATGAAAGAAGGTAACGTATTGTAAACGTGGTGATCGCAAACTATAAATCCAAACCTACATCTTAGACATCTACTGTGGGACTTTGAGGGTTGCAGTTGACAGGAGACTTGAGATGTATTTGCAAAGCCTCTAAAAACCATCACCACTGCAGATGAACACATGAACACAACATTCCTCCGATGGCTCGCAGTGTGTTCAGCAGTATTTCCCTCCATGTGTGAAGTGTACAGTATGTGAGCCTGGAAAGCGGCGATCTGCTCCAGTGTTAGTCAGTGTGGTGACTCACTCTGAGGCTCAGTCACTTCTCGTTGGAAACAAGATGAATTCTGCCTTTGTTCGCTCGCTCTGCAGGGGTTTCTCTGTTTTTCTGGCTTTGCTTTATGAACTGAAGCTGTTGCCAAGCGTTCGCAATTAAACTACACAGAAACACACAGACAGTGTCACTGTCCTTATGAATGTGATAGATGTCCTCTTTCTCACATAGACAAGTCATGAGTTTGTGAATGTGAGCTTGTTTTTTCTCATTTACACAAATAATGATGTTGTTATGAACGTGATTTCTCTCTGTTCAACACCAAATCTGACCAGAATCCAAAAACCACAATCTTTTTCTTGCATGTGACACATCAAACTCCTCAATGTCAATATGCCTGGAAAGATTATCTTTATGTATTGATTTAGCTGTTTTATAATCACTTTTTATACAATTTCTATTGTTTGTAAAAAGCTTTAATTGGCTCATTTTACTCTGATATATGTTAAAAGAAATTCAAGAGTAAATGTACTAAACATGCAGGATTCAGGATGGGAATGTCGGGATCGGGGCAGGTTTGGGACGGGATCGGGATGAGATTGGGATTCGACTGAGATTGAATCATGAAGTGATCGGGAGTGGATTGGAATGGGAAGGATGGGATCATAGCATGAAGGAGACAGAATTGGGATGGGTTCTAGATGGGCAGGACAGGATTAGCAATTGATGGAATTAGCAACGACAAACATCACTGGACGGATTTACTTCTTCCTGTTGTGGGTGGAAACAGAGGTCCTGATTGTTTGGTTCTTTTTCTGGGACAGGAAGTGAGGGAACACCTCTGTAACCCTTTAGTCCCTGAAGTCCCTATAATCCCTTTAGTCTCTTTAGTCCATGAAGTCTGTGCTGCATTATGAAATCATTTTTAGATTTACTCGCACTAGAGAACACATTATAGGAAATGGTGGAAAACACCTGCTTAGTGTGCAAGCCAAATATATATATATATATATATATATATATATATATATATATATATATAACAACTAGAACATTTCTGTGCATTAGTGTGGACATTTCCCCAGTCACACTCTCTCTTACACACACACACACATATTCACGGTGTGACGTGTCCATTATCTCTGTTCAGATTTACTAATCGTCTCATTTCAGGTGAAAATCACCTCATTTCCCCACAGTGAGACTTTTACACCTGAACGCAACACACACACACACACACACACACACAGGTTGTTGATTAAAGTGTTTATTAGCAGGTCGCTGTATATTCTGTAGAGAAATATAAAGTACAGCAGGTCACCTCGACACCTGTGTGACATCGCTCGCAACATGCAGCACTTAACACTTCAAATAGCACCAAATGAAGTGATTAACAAGAGAAGGTGTGTGTGTGTGTGTGTGTGTGTGTGTGTGTGTGTGTGTGTGTGTGAAAACAGGTGTGTTTGAAATTGTTTTTATAAACTCAACTCAAACTGTTTCTCTGCAAAAGTCAAAGTTTCTCTCCGTCTAAATATTTCAGATCTGAGGTCCAATCAGAGCCGGGACTGAAGCGTTTGGCTTCTTTAGCTGCCTGCTGATTGGCTGTTCAGAGCTCTGTGGACGTTTATTAAACACAACTGTCTTGTTATAAAATAAATTATTATTATTATAATTAAATATTATAATAATAATAATAATAATAGTAATAATAATTATATATAAAAAGATAAGCTAACGTTACTTTATCAGGTGCTTTCAGTCAGCTATCATGTTGCTATCAGAAGGAATAGCTGTGTCTCAATTCAGGGGTCCACGAAGGCCAAACCGAGCGTTGTTAAATGAGATGGTCTGGTCTACGAAGGATTTCTATTTGTGTCACCAGCATCACGAAGTGCCACTCCTGTTGCCTAGCAACCTTGAAAAGCTGCAGTTGAGGTTTGAGGTTTGCTAACATTTGTATCATTAGCTGTTTAAGTGAGTTGAAACCCAATACTTACATTTAAAAGTGTAATCCTGCTCGGACGTCATATTCTCTTGTGTGCAATGAATCTTGGGATATGTTGAGCTGCAAAGGATGCAGACGCAATCGGTCTTCAAATGCAGCAAGGATGCGGCCCCTGAATTGAGACACAGCTAATAGAGACAGAGCACAACGCGTCTTCTTAAAGGTTCAGTTTTTGGGTTCTGCAGCTTATAAAAACTTAGTTCTGGTTCTTCACCCTGTTGGTAGAGCATCCCACCACACAGCAGCTTTTAGCCATGTTTCTGTTGTTTGCTAGCAGGCCGAAGAGACGAGGAGGCTCCTTCACACAATACAAAGTCAATGGAGAGCGGTGAATTGTTTCCCCTCCGCTGTGGGCGGGGCTTAAATGCGCTCTGTCTCTATGAGTCAGTTCCAGGATTAATGTTGACAGCCGACCATCTAAATCTTCCTCTAGATCTTCACTAATGAATTATCACTATGTTATCTGACGCTTTAGCTTCTCCTCTCAAGCTAAACCCAGACAAGTGAACAGCAGTGGGCAGAACAGCTAGCTGTGCTAATGCTAATGTTAATGCTAATGCTAGGTGAGCAGAGAGCGGTTTGGAGTTTATAATGAGATCTGGATTCACATGGACACTGTGTGGTGTAAACAGGTACTCAGTGCTTTTTTCCACTAACCCTCGCCATAGATGAGAACAACACCAGTAACCATGGTAACAACAAAGATGGCGACAGCTGTAGCCTCAAAATGCTTAGAAGACATAAAGGTTAAAAATGCAGGAAGAAAATAAACCTAAAATATAAATCACTTTACCAGTAAGCTGCGACAGAGAGCCAGCGTTCACAACAGGTCTAAATGGGATGCAGATGTTATTGATGTTATTGATCACACCTGTGCTTTTCCTGCTGTGTAAAAGCTCTGTTAGTGGTGTTTTATTCTGTCTTTTATACTGAATATGTTCAGAGAATTGCTGAAGTAATCATCTGTTGGAGGTCACCATGGAGACCTGCTCATCATCACATTGCTCTGCAGAACCACAAATGGTCAAAAACAAGCCACAGGGACAGTACACACTAATCTATATGTTTTATTAAAAAGACTAAAACTAATTAACGCTGATGAAAGAAACCTCAGTGAGAGGAAAGATTATATTATTCTACCAGAGGACAGTGGAACAGTTCGGCTCTGTGGAGGTAAAGAATGACCTTTTTCCCAGTAATGAACCAAACACTGTCCAACACTGTGGGTGTCAGTGAACATCACACACACACTCAAACAGTAATAATAAAGCCGTGTGTGCTGTGTTTCTGTCGGTAGCGGTTTCTCCTTGTTGCCTGGCAACTGATGATGATTGCGGCTGTGAAGTGTCCTTCTGAGGGCCATTATGAGACACACACACACACACACACACACGCGCGCGCTGAATGAAGCAGAAGAGAACAGATGTGTGTGTGTGTGTGTGTCATTGTTCTCTCTCTTTCATCTCCTCACTTTTTTCATCCATTCATGTCTCTTTATTCATCTTCCTCTTCCTCTCCTTCTCTCCATAAAGTCTGTCGATATTCTACATGTTCCTTCTTGTCAACATGTTCAGACTCAAACATGACATGTTCCTTCATCACCATGAACACACACACCGTCCTGCTGCCCCAAATACTCACTAGAGCACCAAATGTGGATTCATCCGCCGCTGAAAATAGTCCCCAACAAAGTCACTATTTCCTCCTGTTTGTTTGATAAAAACTACAGCGAGCAGCTGTTTGAAACATGAAACTATATATTTGTGTTTTTAAAGATTTACGTCTTCAGTAGGAACCAATGGGCTCGGAGCTGAGAGCCACAGACAGGAAGTCAGACAGTATTTAGGGACGGACTAACATGCTGTTGGTTGGAGTGTGATCGTGGGATTTTGGAAAAAGCAAAATGTATTGTGTTGTTTAGTTTGAAGGACTTGTTATATTTTGTTCATTCCTTACTTACTTATTGTTTTGAAGTCTTTGTGTGTATCACATTCAAAATGATACAAACATTAGTGCTGCTTAAGGTAAATAAATAAATGGATCAATAGATACAAGGATACAATCTGAACAGTAGCATTTATTATGGTGACATTTCTGGGTAATATCAATCATTGGAATTTCATTGGAATCGCAAATGTAGTGTTTAGTATCAGTATATGTAGCATAAAATGGAAATACTCAAGTAAAATAAATACCTTGATATTGTACTTGAGTAAATGTTACTTTGCAGCATGCTGGGTATAAATATTTATAAGAACTAGTTTGTGTAATGAAACCTGTTTTAATTTATTGATCCAGTAAGTAAATACTGGATCAATATAAATATATATAAAAATATATATAAATATAACTGTATCTGCTGCTGTCACTGTTGATGTCACTAAATAATGATGACACACACACACACACCTGTATCAATGGCATCACGCAGCATGTCCTGTCGTCATGGTGATGGCCCTCTCTCATCCCCATTAGATACAGTCACCACTGTAACGCGTGTTTGGATGATTTTCAGGTTGAAGGATTCAGTTTCTGTCTGTGTCTCTGAAAGATACGACGGTCAGTCTGAAATAAGGACGTCCTCTACAGTCTGGTTTAGAGAGAGTCTGGTTTAGAGACAGTCTGGTTTAGAGAGAGTCTGGTTTAGAGACAGTCTGGTTTAGAGAGAGTCTGGTTTAGAGAGATTCTGGTTTAGAGAGAGACAGTCTGGTTTAGAGACAGTCTGGTTTAGAGAGAGTCTGGTTTAGAGACAGTCTGGTTTAGAGAGAGTGAGTCTGGTTTAGAGACAGTCTGGTTTAGAGAGAGTCTGGTTTAGAGACAGTCTGGTTTAGAGAGAGTCTGGTTTAGAGACAGTCTGGTTTAGAGAGAGTCTGGTTTGTTTCAGCTGCAGTGACGACGTGTTCCTGTGAGTCCTGCCACACAGATCAGGCACTGACGCTGTAAATCTAATAGGTGTTTCTAAAGTTTCACACATGAAACCTGCAACAGTTTTCACAGCAGACCTTTTGACTTGTCGTTCCTTTTAAAATCCCATTTTCTGTGTGTCTTTTGTATCTTTTCGTAATGCCTGTCTGTCCTATGTAAAGCACTTTGAGTTGCCTTGTTGTTCGAAAACATGCTGTATATATAAACCTGCCATGCTGTAGCAGGAAACGCACCAAAAACGTTAACGATGGCTCAGTTCCAACAAGTGTCCCAGTAAACTGTGACAGAGGGCCGGCGTTCACAGCAGGAAAGGCCCTGCAGCAACTAAATGGGATGCAGATATTATTGATGTTATTGATCACACCTGTGCTTTTCCTGCTGTGAAAAAGCTCTATTAGTGGTGTTTTATTCTGTCTTTTATACTGAAGATGTCCAGAGAATTGCTGAACTAAACATTGAATTAATTTTGTTCTGGACTTTTAGTCTGTGTGTGTGTGTTGCACGATGTCAAGCCGTTAATGACCTGTTTTCCAGGTTAAAGGAATAGTTCAATATTTTGGAAACTACATGTAATCCTTTTCTCTCTGAGATGGATGTCAGTCTCATGTCTGTGTGTTCAGCACAGAGCTGCAGTCAGGGCGTGGTTAGCCTAGCTTAGCATAAAGACTGGAAGCAGGGGGAAACAAAGTTCAAAAATAC